>BMAO01023820.1:0-30640 GCA_019973975.1 Trichonephila clavata | reverse complement strand
TAAATTCATGTGACGTCACGATCACGTGAAAACTATGTCACGTGACCACGTGCTGTTTGTTTACTACAGTAGCTACGATTATTTCGTTCTTTTAGTTTTACATTATAATTTTAAAATGTCTTATTTGCTCAAATGGTTGATCGATCATTTAAAGAAACGGTTATTGTTGGAGTAAAATCATTTTTTGAAATCTGACAAAAAATCTGAGTGTTTTGAACTCGTACTTGTTATTTGTCTTATCTCGTACATAATTAGCTATGTGTTACTGTAACTGAGTTGTTTATTTGGATTTAATAGTTTAAATTTTCATTGCTAAAATTATTTCTGCTTGGTTATGTATCCTGTTCTTATAGTTACATAATTAAAATTGATTTCAAGGCCAATTTTGTTTTAAAAAATAGTTTATGTAACTTAGAAGCTTTTTCATTAATTTTTCTGTTCAAGATAGTGTTGAAAGTTTCTGTAGATACTCTCAAATGTATGTTTTATAAAAGTTAGTATGGATTCTGGTTTGAGATTTCTGGTTATATTTTTAAAAAATCTTGTGTTTTTTCCAAGTTTAGCGAGAAAAATAATTATTACAAATCAACAAGCAAACAGATTTTCAAATCCATACTAACCTTTTTCGCAGTAACCTATGAAACAAAATCACTTAAAATGACTAAAAAATTTTAAAAATTGGGCATCTTATAGTTGAAAAGATTTAAATTCTTAATTTTTTTTTAAACAGTCGAAATAATAGCTGGTCAAACTGACTTTTTGCTTTCAGAATCAACATAATATAATTTGAAGGAAAAAAAAATTGTATTTTTGCTGTTATTGTCTCCAAAAAACATTTTTAAAAAAGGGTACTTTTTAGCTTTAAAACAAAGTGACTTAAGCCAATTTAAAAAAAAAACACCTCAATTACTGGAAATTATTTGTTATGTCTGGTTGTAATTTTTCTTGTTTGAAAATTCTTATTTTTGAATACTATGGCCAAAATATATTCAATTAATTTTATGACCTGAAAAGTTTATGGAATGTCCAACACAATAATCTTGTGATTCGCTCTGTTTATATATATATATAAATGTTATTCATCATTGAAATTGTACAGAAATATTTGTTTGGTTTGATAAATTTTGAATTTAATTGTGAATGGAAATTTTATGCGACTATTCATTTATATATATATTGTATTTTTTCCATCTAATTTGCAATTCATTGTGCTGTAAAAATGAAATTCATTTTCACCAATGGATAAATATTATTAATCAAAAACTTTCATATTAACTCACTTTAATATGAGATGAACAATGGCTTAAAGTAAACTTTTTTACAAGTTTAAATTGTATTTTGGAACCATCTATTGTTTATACATAAATCATTATTTTCTATTATTTTTATAAATTATATGTAATTCAATAAGAAAAATATATTTAAAATTAAGGATAATTAAATTGAATTTCTGAAAATTATTTCACTTTTTCTGATGGTACATTCTCTTAATATTGTACAATATAAAAGAAGTAGATCAACATGTTTTTGGCACTTCATATAAAAAAAAGTATTTATTAAAAATTTTAATGTAAATTTTTAATATAGTACATATTTGCATTAATCCAAGTGTCGCATACCCATGCACATGTTTTTTATTGCGTGATGTTATTTTTAAAATTTTTAATTTTTTGTTTGATGCTTAATATAGCAACTGCTGAAGGTAACTTTTTAATATGCTGAAAGAGCTCTCAACACTTGCTACAGTAATTGCAACTTAAGAAAAAAGTATTAAAACAATTAATACATGTAGAAATAACTCATTATATTTATTTTGCATGTATTGCAATATATCTTGTGTGTTATTTAAATCTCTTACATTCAAAATCAAATTCTGTTGCTAACTGATTTCATCTACATTTTTGTTGTAAACTTAAGAAAAGTCTTGTAACTTTTTTCTAATTCATGTTTTTCGCAGGTTTTTAAATCAGAATTAATATTTGGTATATTTATATAAATCTATTCACGTAAAACTGTATCAATATTGCAGTGTTACAGAAGTAACATGTAAATTTCTCTCTGGTTTTTTTTATAATTTGCTAAGTGATGCACAATTTTACTTTTAGAGGTTTTTTAAAATTTTGTTTACAAATGATACATTAACACAGGGTCATATTTATTTATTCTATTGAACTAAAAAAATTTCCATTTATAGCTGTTCATATTATTTCATGGTTTCCACAAAGTGGGAGATTATTAAATGCTAAGAATTGAATGACAAGTCTTTGAAATATCAATTTGAGTCGTTACATTTACTTATTTATAAAAACTTTGCCATGTTCAATTTTTATTATTTTATTAGAATCTTTTTAGATATCTTTATATGTATAAAGTATTTACATGTAATACATTGTAAAAATAAAATTCATTTTCATCAAAGAACTGATCACCAATGAAATAAAATATTAATTTGAATTTTAAGTGTAGGTAGGCAAACTTGACGTAAATGTAATATATTTTATAGACAATTGTTACTTTTCATCTCTAAATGCTGAAAAAAAATGAGAAAATTCATGAATAACATTTTTGATATATATAAATCCCCCCCCCCCGTGTGAAGAACAAGTGTATACGAGTTAATAGCATAGTAGTACAAAGGGGAAAAAAAATTAAGAACTTTCTATAGTATTGATAAAGCAAACCACAAAATTACAGGATCATTTCAAATATCTTATACTGGTAAGCCACACTATTGTAAAATATGCAATTCATGAAGTTGTAAAAAAAAAAAATTTTCATCAGAGGATAAATATATATGAAATACTTCCCTATCAACTCTTAATATTTTATGTACAAAATTATTTTAAAAAGCTTAACATTGTAAAACAGATACATCTATAAAATCCACAAATCATTAAGAAATATCCATAATTACGAGGGGTGAGCAGAAAAAAAGGTTATAAGTCGAATAAAAAATATTTATTTACAATATACAGAAAATACAAAAGGGGAATTAAGAGGCATATTCACCTATCACATTTCGTCATAATCACCAAGTCTATTTAGGCATTTATCATAGAGAATGCAGAACCTACTTGTTTAATCAGTCTAGGTAGAAATCAGGTCCTTGTCCATTGAGCCAGTCTCAGTACAATATCGCAGCACATCAGAAAATGATATACTGCGTGCTACCATAGCTCAATCCCAGCTCTGACGAGATTTCAAGCAGAGTTACCCGTTGATCAATCTAAGTAGTTTCTTCAATTCGTGCTGTGGTGATTTCTGTCCTTGCGACATGTCTGCTCGTTGCAGATGCGGGCACTTTTACTTCATAAAAATCATATCACGGCTCGCACTTCCAAACGATAACAATTTCCAAAGAGTCTTGCCATTTCAATCTGCATCATCCGGAACCATCTGGGCACTTTCACTATCTACCCACAAACCAGCTGTATACCAAGTAGCACGATCTGTCTCCACTTGCAGAAATCATCTTTGATTTCCGTTGGAACATAAACCGTTGCAAACACCTGCTTACAAAATGTTGGAGTGCCTCCAGTAAGACAAGTGCATGCTGTACTTATAACCTTAAGTTTAAAAAAAAGTATTAAATATTAAAAAGAAATAAATTCTAAAATTTGATTGTAAATTTATGAGTTTTCGGTATTTACATATTAGTCTACTGTTTAATAAATGTTGAAAGATTTGTACCAAAGTTAATTTTCAGCTTAATTTATATTCAATTATTTTATCTAAAGACCATAATTTAAATAAATAAATTATATGAATAAAAATTTTAAATAAGTGAAAATTAACAGTTTTTTTTATATAAAAACACATCATAAAGTGCTTGATTTAAAAATACTATGAATTATAAGAAAAATTAGTAACAATTTGGGAGAATCTTAAATGTAAACACAACATTTCTCCATATTGAATTTAAGTTTTAAATGAAAAAATTTACATTTCTTTATCAAAATGGTTTGGCATTTCTTGTCTTTACTTTTAATGTGTTGGAATCAAATTAGGATTTACTCATAAAAAGCAATAACTATGTAATGACTAAAGCATAATAATGAATATTCATTAAAATAGAAAACAATGCAATTGATATTCAATGCTACTCTAAAATATAAGAATCAAATTATAAACTTATCATTGATAATATAGCTATTCAAAAAATTGTAATTTGTCCATTCACATTTCTTTTACAGAAGTTTAAAAAGCTGCTAAATTTGAATAGTTGCCATTACTTTTAATCTTTTAGAATCAACTTATAATTCAATGATAAATAACAATATTAATGTTTATTAAAACCTATTTTTTTTTTATAACAATGAGTTAAACTAAAGCATAAATGAGTAAATAGCAATGCATTCATAATAGTTTCAGAAAGTATCTAAATTAGAACACAAAATAATTTATAACTTACCTCAGAAGTTATTCTGATCTGAACAAATGACTTGTACTTTACTCTCTTCATTTCTGCTTTTACAACGCTTTTGATAAAAAAAAAATTAATACTTAACTGAGCAATCAGGCTTGGTAAGCGACATGTTACTCACAAATTTGTCATCGAATATAAAAAAAAGAACTACAAAATTAATTGAGAACTAAAATAACTGAGAGCTATATCTAAGTGAATGAAGAACTATAAACAAATACACCAGCTAACACTAGTCGAAGCAGACGAATACCTAATTAGATAAATAAATTACAAAAAAACAAAAATTATGTTCAAAAGTTGTTAAGATTATTTCCTAACAAATATATACACTAGAAAAATGCAAGAAATACAATGATATCACATATTTTAATTAGATAAAATTAAAGCTAAAGAATGTCAACAATTTGCTTATACGGTTCTACCACGGTAATGCAAAACACGTGCAATTGTTGCCCAATTTGTCACGTGATTCCCCGCTTGGCGTCAGTCTGGTCTGAATTTCGTCCATTGATTGAAAGGTGCAGAAGTTGCTTTGCTGTAGTGCCGCCTGGCGGGGAGCTGCAACAAAGACGACAGCACAAAAACCTCCTCCACAAAAAATACATATACATGCCAATTTTAATAGTGATCGGTTGAACAGTGTTGGAGTGAAACGATTTCCTATATATAAACATCCATTTTAAAAATAGAGAGATAAGTGCTCATTTAGTTGAAAGATGGTAGTCTGTTTGTATTTAGATTTGTGAGATTGTGTGTCACGCACACTTATGTTCTATCGGTTAACTTTTGTACGAATACTTGACAACGCATACTATGTAATATCTATTAAAAAGGGTCGCAGGTGGGTTCAAAATTTTGCATAGGGGCCCAGCGCCTCAAATAGAATTAAGACATCACAAGTGATAACTCAAAGTTTACACTCTTGATATCTAGACCACCGTGGATTAGAAGCATATTGCTAGAAAATCACATTGTTTCTTCCACTTTTATTTCTTTAAAAAAAGATGACTATTAAATTTGACCAACGTATTTTACATATTAAGTATAATCAAGTAAACTACTAATACCACAGTTTAATATTAAAATACAAACACGTGAAATTAATGGGGGGAAAAGTCACTAATAGTTCATCTGTAAAAGCATAGATTCAAAATTTCTCCATCAACAAAATTTTCAATAAAAGTCTCGACTCGAGTTAAAATAACATTTTCATTTGCTCAGATACTTTTTTTTTTTTGAATGCATATAACAAGAACTTTGCCTTTTAACTTTCTCAATTTATCAGACTGAAATAGATCGTCGTGCAACGTATATTTTACAAAATTCCCCATTATCTTGTTATTTTTCCCATAAAAGCAAATAAAAAAAACGTACAAAATGTACAACGTATCACATTCGTGAACCTTAAGAACTAAACTGAATCAATATATGAATAAAAATGTGTGTGTGTGTGAATTTAAACATTCTGATTAAATTGCGAATTCTAACAATTCGATTTTAGTTATTTTACGAATGAACATATAAACATTTTTTTTTTTAAATAAAGACTCGTCAGATTTATTTTAACTACAGTCCAAAATGCTAGAAATTGATATTGACATATACGATAATCAAATACACATTAAACCAGAATGTTGCGAGAAATAGAAATAAAAAAAATAATAGACTAGAAAAAAATTTCCTTTTAGATTTTCTTTTCTTTCTCGGCTCATAGTCAACCAAAATCTAGAACTCTGCATGAATTAATTATCTGTAAAAAACTACTAAATTACGAACAAGCTTCAGTAAAAATAAATCAAAACATTGTTGGCTAGATCCACAACGATTTGAATATGAAGTAAATATAACACATTTCAGGTAAGATATTGACAAATTTAACCAATTATATTCTACTTTAATAGCATTTATCTGTTGAGTATGTCAAGATTTGTCACTTTGTAAAAGAACATTTGTTTATGATCATATGTTTTATGTCCAAATGTAGTTTTGTGAGTCATATGTTTACGTTAAATAAACTTTCGCGAAAATATTTCACATAGACACAGATTTTATATCTGATATGTTATGAAAATAACAATAATACTGATCATAACACAGAATTTTTAAAAAGTGGACTTTCAAGAGACATAAGTAATACTTCTGTTGACCAAAAATATCACAACTTTCAATGATTATTCAATTTCTCTATCAGTATTAAACTCATGATCAGAAAATAATTAACGAAATAAGAAAATTAAGACACGTGTAAATTCAGAAAGAAAAATCCTAGGAAAATTATTATTATTAATTTTATTTTTTAAAAAAAATCTCAAAACGGTCTTTGGAATTACAATTTCTTTCCCCCGAAAATTTTTTACAATTTAATGTGATTGGTTTGGGTTTAATTCACGTCACACTATGAAGCAACACGAGGGTCATTGGCGATGAAACTCGTAATCTTGAACTACGGTCAAGTTACGAGGACGACACTTGAGTTGGCACCCTTTCTGCAAACTTCCACACCACATCAATTCACTCTATAGATATAACGTATATCAACCTCTTTACAGATCTTCAATGGCACTAGGTTTCGAACCCGCGACTTCACCAGTCCAGTCACGTGTTCGTGTCCATAATCATTCGGATACCGCTACTCAACATATAGAAAGGAAGAATTCACAGAATAAAAAAACCTGTGGTATTATAACTTTTACAGCCCTACATATATATAATACGACGATGTTGTAATGATGGATTTTTTTAATGGGGCTTGCAGTGGCATTCTTGTGATTAATTAAACTTTTTATTTCACTACTTGTACACATAAAACAAAGGACGATACACACAAATACTAGCTGCAACACACTACATGATGACAAGAAGAGAAAAAGCGCGCGTAATATATACGGATATATACAGATATAATTTCGGGTACATGGGTTTCTGGGAACCCTCAGACCCTTATCTGGCTAGAAAAAGTTCTGTATAGGTCTTGGTTGAGTTGCATTTTCATGCTGGATAGTATGGAGCTTAGCGCGCGTAACCGTGTGTTCAGAGCTTTTATAGTGGCGGTGAAGGTCGTACGACTCTTTTATAACAGGAGTCGTGATTGGCTGCAAATGCGCTGGAGCAATTAGATTAAGATTATAACAGTCTTAGGCGAAAGAATAGAAATAATTCACGGGTACAGTTAAGGAGAATTAGAAGAAGTCATTACATATATATATATAGTAAGCATAAATATATATATATATATATATATATATATAGTAAGCATATATATATAATTATTGGAAAAATTTATATCAAATGAAAAATTCTAAAAAATTTGATTAGCTGCAAATAATTTCATTAAAAATTAGTATTATGTGTCTTATGTGAGTCAGATTAACTTTTTTCCTTCTGGAAAGGAATGAAGGAATGATACAAATGGGAGGGAAAACTACGATTTTTAAGTTACAAGAAAAGTGGAATTCCCAAGAAATTCATAAATGTCTCATTTCCAATATAAATTCACACTATGAGTTCTATAACACCAAAAGGAAGTGAGTGAGTGAATATTAACGTCGCACTGTTCAGCTACACGAGGGCTTTTGGTAACGGACCACGTAATTTTGAACCAATGTCAAGTGACGCGGACGACACCTGAGCTGGCACCCCCTCTCCTAACTACCACACCACACCAACGGAAGGACGTTTGAACTCTCGACAGATTTAACGTGCATCGCTCCCCTACACGGCGGGTCTTTAGTGGTACGGGGCTCGAACTCATGACACGCTAGCCATGATCCGATGCCTTGACCACTTGGCTACCGCGGCCACACACCAAAAGGGAAACATATTCGTTATTTTCCCATTTTTTCCCTCCATCTTAGAACCTTTCTTTTGACAAAACATAAGAGATCAATTGATGCTTCATGAAATAAATGAGAAATGGTACAAAAATAAGATCTACATAACTATGGTTATGCAGCAGAATGTCACACCTCCTATAACGAGTGATTCGGACAATGAGCAAAACAGAAAAACGATTTCTATAGTAAGTATAAAAGCTTGGGTAGTACATAGCGGCCAAGAATCTTTTTCTATGTCTATGAGAAGTATTGAAGGAAATAATTCAAATCAAGCATAGACTACTTTGGAGTAAAGAATAGGGGACACCAAAAACGAAGAACCTGAAGACAAAACGAAAGTAAGCTAGCAGAGGGCGTGGGAGGGGACATGCAATCGGTTTGTCTAACTGTTAATCAGAAAAGAGAGAAAAGAAATGAGCAAATTTTACAGAGATTACCTGACAAACAACCGGGCAGTCTGAGGATATTTATAAGAGTACCATTGTGGTTTCAAATGGAAGGACTATTTAGATGTAAAAAAATAGTAACTGTGGAATCTGCAGTCAACGAGATAGTGTCTTTAACCCAAATCAGGGACTAGGGGTAGATAACAATGATATCGATGAGTTTGGGAAAGAGCACAGCTAACAGCAAAACATCGAAGAGCTTATTGATTTACAGTTTCATAGCGAGAAGTTGTGAATGAGAGTTTGTTTGAGAAAGGCAACACTAGAACTGTTATCTTTTTGCGCAATATGAGAAACGCTAAAAATATTGGAAACAGTTGCATCTCGTACATTGAGAAGCATCACTCTACAGTGGCTAAGAGCACTACAAATTCATTTAATGATAATTTTCTGCCACCTTTCATCAAATGTTTAAAAAATAAGTCGGCAAAGACATGTCTCTAGAAAACTACCCAAAAAGAGTATGTATGTTTTAAAAATAACTATTAAAATTAATTATTTTTCATTTTATTATTTAATCTTTGTTTTCAGCAAATCGAGAATTCACGTACTAGATTTGTTCAATCCACAGTACGAAAAGAGATGAATTTGATCCATACTCTTTTCGTTTCTTCTTTTGAGTATTTTTATGGCATGGAACGCATTATCGTATTTTACATTAATTTAAATATTGGAAAAATTGTTTCACTTAATGAGTGTTTCGCATGTCGAGTAAGCTTCTGGAACGAATTGTATTCGTTAAGCGAGATTTCACTGCATCTTCATAAATAAATGTCATTAACAAATTGTAACTAAGGTGTACAATTTATTTTGCTGTGATACAATTTATATATTTTTTTATCTCCTTTACAAATACATAAATATATCTCCTTATAATGCACTACGTGATGTGTAGTTCATTTATAACACTATGGAACAGTATAAAGAAAAATGTGAAAAATTACAATATTCAGAATATTAAAAGCAGTGCTTCTCAAAGAGAATTCTGTTTAGACACAAGCTTAAAAATGCCTAACATTCAGATTTCATACCTACCTATGATTCATAAACTGAACAAATAGTTTCCTCCCTTTTTGTAAAAAGGAAATGATTTCTTACTTCTTAAATTTTCACGGTTTCTAATAAAAAAAGAGTATATGTTTTAATAATCAAATTTAATGTCTCCTTTAATTAGCACATCTGCTTTTTTAAAGCTAATTACGAGCCCTGAATTTGTCCTAAATGTGAGGGTTTCGCAAGTGGGTTAAAACCTACCTGTGACCTCATTAATGCCATGAAGAAGAGTTAAGCTTTAAGTAAACAAATCCCATATCAAAGGAAAGTTGTCATTGACATTTGAAAAGGGCCAAAAACACATAACTATTATTAAACTACAGAAACACTAATAAGGCACATATTTAACTGCATTTCAACAAAAGAATTTTAAATCACTAAATAAAATTTAAAAAATTTAGTACTAATTCGTAAAATATTAGTATACATTAAAGTATTACTAATACTTTTCGTGGTAATTTAGTATAAAACGATGCATCAAACACTAATTCAAAATTCGTATCTAGTCAGAAAAATAATCATATCAAAGTATTTTTAGTGAAATTAAAAAACAAATATCTGCAGTGAAATGTATACATTTTCATGGAATGTAAAATAAATGTAGGGAAAGATTTACTGCTATAAAGTAAATACAGTCGGACCTCCATTATGTGAACCTCTATTTTGCGGAACTTTTTCCTGGAACCAAGAACATTTTACTATTTTCTTCGTAAAATAATTTTCAAAAGACGAAGTGCATTTTCTATTTAATGAACATTTTCTCTTGTATATATATATAAATGCGATTTTTTTTTCTTCCTATTTTTAAAATATATTTGGACATTTTAAATTATTTTCTCTTTTAACACATTTTATGATGATCTATAACTTTGAATTGGTTTTATTAGATGCCAAACTCACTGAGAGCAAAAAAATTGCCGTAACTTTTCACACAAAATTAACAGATTTTATCAGTAATTTAATTTAAAGAAGCGTGTATGCTTAAAAATTACTGGTTATAAAATAATATTTAAAATTACTTGTAGGTTTAAAATTAGAAACTCTCCTTAAAATTTATAAATTTTGATGTTAAATTATATTTTTAAGTTGAAAATATAGTGTATTCCTAGACAATGTTTTTTCTTTTTCTTTCTTGTTTTCCCTGCAGATTTCTTTTTGATGGGTAAAACATATAAAATAAATAGATATTAATTTCGTGGACCTCGATCTGACATCGTCAGACAGGAGGCATTAGTAACAACAACAGATATTTTACAAAGAAAGCGTGAATAATTCTTTTAAAAATATATAGTGTTCAGGGATTTAATATTTGTTTAGTGTGGTTTATAAAGTATTTTGAAAAATGAATCTCTATTTAACGAATTTCCCACATGGCGAACTTTTTTTCGGGATTTAGCGACTTCATTAAATAGAGGTCCGACTGTACTCATATTTTATATATAGATTGTAAATTAATAAATATTTTTTGAAAAGGTGTTTAAAAAAATATTGTTTTACTTCGAAAAATGTCAGTTTTTATTTGAAATTTAATTTAGGAAGCATACTAAATATTCAAAAAACAAAAAACTTTCAGTTATTTTCATCAGAACTGAAAAGATGTACTATTTTCTGCAGCGATAGCCGAGTAGTCATGGTAAGAGTTGTTTTTGTCGACTCGTTATGTTGGTTCCAGTTGATTCCACCGAAGACACTCCGTATTCTAAGTTCTGATGTTCTAAATCAGTGATTCACAAAGTGGTCTACGACGACCTGCAAGGGGTACTCGTCAGCAATAAAATAATTTGGGAGTTAATGAGGTGTAAATGGAGGTCTACGATAGTGACTCTCATTACACCAAACTGTTATTTTAATTTTAAAAGAAAATTTAATCAAATGGATACCAGATTTTACCAATTTAACAAATTTATTTACAAAATTTAATGATGTTATTTGCAGTTACAAGGTGACAGTACAAATTTTATTAAAACAAGGACCATGATTTCACCATTTCTTGCCAGAATTAAGCCTAAGGAGTATAATATTGGACGTCGCGAATTTTCCTGGTTTTTCAATTGAAGAAATCTACTTGGAAAATGACATATTAACCTACGTTTAACATTTAAATGCCCCGTACTCAGATTTTAAAACTATATTTGACAATGCTTTGGCTATATACATTAGTTATTATCACAGTAGGCAATGAGTTCATATGGTAACATAGGGGGGAAAATGTCATATTACAAGAGGAATTGAACGGATAGAATAGGCAGTAACGGAGATCTTAAAGTAAAATTTAGAAACCGATGTCAGAAATTTTGGCTTTAGACATACCAGTTATTTATCCTGAATTATGGAGTATTGTCAAAAAGTTTTTAATTGCTTTTCTTAGTGAGAAGGAGTTTCAGCAGGGTTGCCAATCTTCAAAACAAAAGAAAGAAAAAGATCGGACACTTTTAACCGAGGAGATTTAAAGTTAAACTTGACAAGATTGATGTTAAATGTTGAAAATTAATTATTGAAACACCAGATTTATCCCTTCCATAATAAACATTTGTTTATTGATCAGTTATTTTATGTATTAATTAAATTTTGATTTAATTAACATGTGTTTCTAAAGTATAACCCATGAGAAAAATTCCGCGTTTTTTTTTAAATATATATCCGATTACTTTTTACATTATTGCTGAATACGAACTCCATGTCAGTTAATTTATACCAAAATTTTAAATAAATCATAGAAAATTCAAAAAGAATGATTTTCTTAATTTAGAAAAGGAAAACGCTATTTTTAGATCACATACACAAACACCGAATCCATAAGTCAAGAATCTACTTTTAAAAAATGATTGATCCATTTAATACAGAAAATTATCTATTCCAAATTTCTTTTTGATATAATAAAAGAAAAATGTTAAGACGAATCACACATGAACAAAAAGTACACAATTTCCATCTCTTGTCCCTCTCACCAAACGTTAATGAAATAAAATTAAATGTGATTTGTGAAACATTAAATACATTAAAATAATCGACTTTCACTCTTTTCTAAAACAATTTTCATAGTCTGAATAATAATAAATGAAGTATTAAAAGAAAAAGAGCTTCATCACATTTAAAACTATGAGATGTTTAACAGATCTCTATATATAATCCCGAAGTGATCTTTTACTTCAAGTTACCCATTTATATTTAAATAATTTTGCACTAAATTCCATCTTAACTAAATGATGTTGTTATTATCCTCATTTTAAAATATACTTGGTTATCGATACTTGTTCTTGAATTGTAATTGTATTAATTGTTTTATAAATTGGGGGTGGAGAAGTTCATAAAGAAGTAGAAAATATGAATATTTCACAAAAGTTTGAAAAGTTGAACTCGTGTCTCAGGATTTGTTAATTTCTCAGAAATAATCTGCACCATACAAATGATAAACATTAAGCACATTCATGCTATTCACAAATAACATTTTAGTATTTTTTGTAAAAAAATACTCTAGTTAGCCAGAATAATTCATTTCTAAATATTCCTTCAAATTTCTATTTTTCTTTTCTTTTTTTTTTAATATTCTTAGTTATAAAAAAAAAAGACACCAAAAGCATTTGTAATTTTTGTTCTCTCTTTCCGGAATTTTGAGATTTAATAGCGTTAAGTATGGAGGAGGGACGCCTAATTTAAAATTTATACACAATGGTCCATTTCATAGAAACACTCTCGGTTACGACAGACGAAAAAATAGGCAATCATACATGAATGAGCAATCAGCGTAATAGTTTTCCTGTTTAAAATAAAATAAAACATCCAGTTTTAACAAAACAAAGAACGAAATAACTCTTTGGCAGATTAGAAAATATCACCAATAAAAGCAGAAGCAGTAAATTTTAATAAAGCTGCTTAACTCAGGCAAAGGAAGAAGATCGAAAACGAAAACGTTTAAAATAATAAGAAAAGAAAATCGATAATTTTTGAATGGCCACACAATACTGTCAATTTCACAGAAAATTATTAAAACAAATAGCCTAATTCAGAACGAAATCAAAATATTTGATTAAACGATCAATTTCGACATGGAAGTACGGTACTGCTCATACTCCCTATGACTTTCATGCACTTAACGATTAAGGATAAGAATGCAAATGAAGGAATGAAATGTGTCTGAAAATGGCGTCTGGGATGGCTAAGAAAGTTGAAAATCGCTCCAGCAGAAACGACGTTTGGCGGCCATGATATGCAAAACAGTATTCGTTAACCAACGCATCAATCCTAGCACATAACACGGAAGTTTCTGGCAACGCGTTTAACGGTTGTAGTTCCTTCTAATTTGGGGGGTTTGTTTTAAGAATTCGCAACTCGCTTTCATAAAATGCGTTAAGGTAAACGGGGAGGGAGATTTCTGCTTCGAGAGGTGGAAATATTCATCAGGATTAAGTGAAGTGAACCAAACATTTACAATTAATCTTGATGTTCGTTCAAATTTTGACAACAGCAAATCATTTGGGGATGGACACAGAATATTTCGAAAAGTATACAGTTTTACAAATATGATTAGTTTGGCCAATAATTACTGCGTAGAACCGATAACAACCCAAACAGCATTCTTCCCATGAAAGCCCTTATAATGCTAACAAGTACAAAGGACATCAAATGAATACTTGGAGAGGATGCTTTTTGGAAATATGTTCAGAGGAATGGGCAAAATTTAATGTTAAAACGAAAGGTAATAGATCTTTGTTTACATATTTCTGGCCAAAAGATATTTTACAACTCTCAATTTGAAATGTTATTTTCGAATCTAAAATTCACAAGGCACATTACCTTACTTCTTTAAATGATAATATGTAACCAATATAACAGTTTAACTCAAAATTAATCAGTTATCAATCTTTATAAAATTAAGGGAATACATAATTCTAACAATAAAAAAGAAATTTTCAGCAAAATAGAAATAACGCATCGGAAACGGTATAACAGCAAATCATCAATACATATACTTGAAAATTTGCTTTTAAATTTCACGCATTCTTGAAAAAAAAATTCTTTTTAGGAAATATATATTGTGAAATGCAATTCATTGACTTTTCAGCAAAAAAGATCAGCAATAGTATTTTTAGCTGTTAAAGAAATTAAATAAAAAATTTTTAAAGGATAAGAATTTCTTTTATGGGATGCACAGGATCGTTAAATTTTGTTTAAAAAAGGGTTTTATTAAGCTATTTTATTTTTTATGTATTTGTAAGAAACAGAATAGACCCTCCCCACACATATTCTAACTAACTAATCTGATATCACTTTCTTGTTACATTCATTAAATACTTTCAAAATCATAAAATCTTTACTTTCATACCGATTTTCATAACCAAATCTATTTCTTGGAAATCGGTTTATTCTAAATTTAGAAATCTTGGAACTATAAGACAGAAACTCTTATAGCCAGAGGCGTAACGTACCCCCCCCCCCACATTGCGGATAGGCAAGTATTCTAGGGGGCCCAGAGCCAGATCGACGCCAAGTACGTATTTGGGCTTAGGGCCCAAAACCTAACTTTACAGGGGAGCCTTAATATTCTCCGTTACGCCACTGCTTATAGCTCCAGGATGTTCTAAGTTACAAGATCTGATAGATCTTGTAACTTTAAATCAAATGATGAATAAATACATTATGTGAAGTATGTCATTCTCTTCGCATACCACGTCATCGAGGGCTTAAGAGCAAGGGTAAGCAGTAAGTCGATTGCGATCGACCGTTGGACCACCTACACATTTTGGGGTGACCACCTGAAGATTAGCAGTTAGTAATTATATACCAAAATATTCCAGATTGGCTGACAGCATGCAGACTAAGTTTTCTACTGACTATAACTAAGAGAACTAACTTTAGATGAAAATGTTTTATTTTTTAATGTATTTTGATAATTAATGCATCCTTTGGTATTATTGTATTTGAGGTTATTATTATGTTTGTATCTTGCCTTTTGCTTTAAACGCGGTTTTTGAAGAGTACGTTTATTGTAGTTGTGTAGGTAAGTACAAATTCCGTATTTATTATTAAGTTATAATAAATATTGTAGACTTTTTTTTCGTTCCCCACACCTACGACACTAAGTGGACAGTAACACCTAGAAAAATTAAGTAGCCCGTATCTTGGAAAAGTCTGCCCACCCTAGACTTGAGGCCAAGTTCCATTCAACGCACCCACCCTCCCTCTTCCAATATTCCTATGTCAGTCTTCCACTAATTCAGGAACACTATCGGGTGCGTTACTCGTTGCTTTTCATTTTCGGGCTATTACGATATTATCCCAACACTTATTTACATAACTTAGAAAATACATAGAATACGATAAACAAGGAACGTGTTTTTTTTTTTAATAAAACATAACTTGTCAAATTTTCTATAAATTTTTGTTTTTACCTATTTTTACTTATATTTGAGTGAGTGAGTGATTTTGGGGTTTATTGGCGCAAGAGCCGATTTCGGCTATACTGCGCCAAACATTTGTTTTAATATATGTGGTCTAGACGGGAAGAGAAAGAATGAATTGAATGACAAGAAAGAGGGTCGAAAATAGAGAAGGATCACTAGGGTACCCCGGGTTCGTGGAGCCCGTGTTTACCAAAGACTGTAAACCCCGTGGGAAAAGGGAAAAGATCCCTAGGGCACCTCGGGATTGTGACATCCGTACTCACCTAAAGAAGATGAGCCCCCTGAGGGGACTTTTATATTTGAATACTGACTTAAAGACAAGACATTTTAAGTTATAAGCGAGAGTAAAATATGATACAATAAGTGCAACAAAAAATCACTTGTAATTGTATGTACAAACACGGGATATATCGGGAAAATTAATTGAATTTCCTAAATAAATAAGTTATCAACGTTTTTTAAGGCACAAATAGCTTCTTCGCCTAATTAATGAGATATGCAAAACAAAAAACTTTATTACTATATAAGTTTCCCAAATGAAGTGGACATAAATGACTGTGTAAGAATGAGTGCAGCTATAGCAAAACCACCAAGCAGGGACACAAAGGACGGTAGAAGTGTACACCGCATAAGATGTTTAACAGTGAAAACTGTTAGTGGTAGAAGAAATTAATCGAAAGTAAAGTCGTACCTTATAAAGGAGGCGTCCAAGTCGGAACAACTATGGCGAGCACTATTTGGTCGAACGTCTTGGAACAGTTGGTGTAAAAGTTTTCGAGAAGGGCAGAAAGCGATGTCGGATCTCAATGACAAGTCCATCCACATGTCTTCCGTAAAATCAAAGCAACTTTAAAAAATCATTAGGGAAATGTTGGAGCATCCACCGTACAGTCTGGATTTGTCACCCTATGACTTTTAGGCCTTTAGGCCACTTAAGATGGTTTTCCGTTTCTATCTGGATGATGAAGTAAAAGAAGGTGGTCAGGACTTCCTCCAGAATCAACCAAGTTCTTTCTAGAGTGAAAACATAGACCTGCTGCCGAAACAATGAGACCTGTGTTGCAATCCCCAAGAGCGATTTCTTTTGATTTCAAATAAAATCATCTTTTAATTGAACTTGTCCATTTTTCAATTGGACAGCCCCTATACAACCGCTACTATTAATTGCTGTACAGTACACATAGTTTGAGAATACAAGTTTTGCTATATGACAACTGGAAATTTTTAACTGATAAACTAATTTAAATTAATACAAATTTGAATACACTGAACAATAACTCGAGCTCTTTTAATTTACGAAAAAATAAAACAGAATGAAAATCTGAAACGAAACAGAATTGCAAGAAAAAGCTTAACTTACTCTCCTAGTAAATATCTTTGCATTCCTATTGCTCCTCTGAGCTCTTTAAGGAGGAAAAGTCATCTGTGAAAAGAGAGGAAAAACACTTTAAAAACATTTTTCTAAAGTAAAATAACTTTAGTATAAAACTTTAATACCGACAATGATTTTTTAATTGAGGAAATTTAAGCATGTTATGTTGAAAATCATATCAACGCAATCATTCAAATACAGTCGGACTTCTATTTAACGAAGTCGCTGAATCCCGAAAAAAAGTTCGCTATATGGAAAATTTGTTATATAGAAGTTTAACTTACAATACACTCTTTATAAACCACATAAAACAAATTTTAAATTCATAAACACTACATATTAACGAAAGTAATTATTCACACCTCTTTGTCAATTAATATCTATTTGTTTTATACATCTTACCCATCGAAAAAAAGAAAAAAAAGAATGCCGAGGAATACACTGTATTTTCAACATTAAAAAAAATTATTTTATATTAAAATTAATGAATTTAAAGGACATTTAATTTAAATCATACATTATACCACATACATCCTTAAATTTCATTACTCATAAAATCTGTTAATTTTGTTTAAGTTTTTTTTTTCTTTTAAAAAAATGCTTTATTTAAATTTTTAAAAAAAGCCTCACATCTTTGCAATGTACCAAAAATTCCTTCAAGCGCATTTTTCAGTGTCTTTTCTTAAATTTTTTTTAACTATCCATTGCTACCTAGAAATTGGTTGTATCCCAATGCCTTCGCAAATCGAAGAGCTTTCTCTGTTACGTAAAGTCTAGATATAGAAACATTTTTATCACGTTTTGCATGCATCTTCTTCAAAACAGCCTCGTCGACATTTTCATAGACACATGTTTTTAAACGTTTTGAACAAGAATTCGATCAATCATAATTTTGTAACTTATCTAAATCTTTTATAATAATTGATAAGCTGTTTGGAAGAATACCAAATGAAAAAGCAACATCCTTTATTGACGCCTTTATCACTTCCTGAAGATTAAAAAAAAAAATTTTATGTTCAAGCACTTACGTTTTGACATTTCGAATACAAGAAACGAAGTTACCAGTACGACTGATCAACACTACAAATGAACGGAGACTAGTTCAAGGAAACGGGGACACGAGACAACTTCACTGAGAGTGAAAGGGGATATCACAGATGTTTCTAATGAACTGAACAATAAGGGTTAAAAGTTGCACTTCTTGGATGAAACGTACAGAATTCTATTGCTCTCGTTGATTTAGGCACCTAATAAAACCAGTTCAAGATAAATGACCATCATAAAATGTTTTAAAAGAAAGAACTTGAAATATCCAGAAATACTTTAAAAATAGGGAGCAAAAAAACACACACACACAAGAATCACAAGAAAAAAAATGTTATACAGAAAATGCACTTCACTAATGGGAGGTTATTTTACGACAAAAATCGTTAAATGTTTTAGTTCGAGGAAAAAGCTCGCTATATAGAAAAATTCGAAATATGGAGGTTCGACTGTACTTATACCATGTTCGTATATGCAATTTTAGGAAAAGTTTCAAGCATAATACTAAGGTGATAAATATCTAACTATGTAAGCATAAATTGGATGAAATATTCGAAAACATTCAATTATACAGGAAACAATTTAGAACGGAAATTTTGTTTTTATACGCTATGCTTGTAAAATGAATAATTCGACGCTACTCTTATCCTTTTCATTTTACTTGTTTAATTATTCGGCTAATTAGCGACATTATTAAAACTATCGTGAGTACTCTCTCAATTTGAGTTAATAATAATTACATTTTTATAAGAAAATTAATTTTCTTTTCAATAAACCGTGATAGATAATCATGTCTAAGCTCATTTAATAGACGTTTTTCATTCTCATGCAGTTATTTGAAAGCGAAACTTTGTTTTAGTGGGCAGCATATTGGCAACTAAACCTTTGCAGACGCAAGTCGTCGAATGTGAGAGCCATTTCAAGGTGGCACCATCTAGTGGCGGCTCTCGTTACCAAATTTTGACGCTTGAATTAATTTTATTTCAAGCTCTCATCGGATCCAAACATTGCAGTGATTTAATTTTGCCAAGAGCACCAGATCTAAATTGATTCTCTAGGGACCTTTTGCATGCGTGTCGACGATTTTCGCATCCAGAAAAATCAATCGACTCCAGCCGGGATCGAATCCACAACCTTGGTCTTAGAGGAAGCGTGCACGCTTCCTCTAAGCCACCGGACCGACGCGAAACATTTTTTTTAATTTAAATTTTTTATTATTTATTTTGCCTTACTGTTGCGTTTTTCATTGCAATCATAAAACTTTTCAATTTATTTTTTACTGAAACATTGGTTATTACATTTTTGATACAATGAAAAGTATTTTTTCAAATAATTTTCGATAATACAATTGTTTGTCTCTTTTATTTATGAACAGTGATACCGATTAAATACGGGCATAACAGATATATAACGATTAAATACGGGCATAATTGGCTTACTTTAACTCTCTCTCTCCCTGTTCTATTTCAATTCATAATTTTTAAACTGAATACTGAATAATTGAAGAAATTGCATCAAATTTTCATATGCTACGATTCTCTCTGTCATTCCCTTTTTTCGTAAATCGTAAATGTATTTAATAATTCAAACATTTTATAATTTTTTTTTCAATTTTTTTAAAACATTTCTAGAATTATACAAATTTCTACAAATCTCTGAAAAGTGTCGAGTAAAATATATTACAACACTGAACATCCGAGACACTCATATAACACCACAAAAAACTCAGTTCATTTAAATCACTCCAGAAAATTTTAGGCAGAACTTAATAAAATTTGGAATTTACATTGATTTTATAAAAAAGTAAATCAATTAATTGCGCAATAAATGAAAGAAATAAAACAAAAAGTATTCATAGCGAGAAAGAATCCTTTCATTTCTTTCCTTCTTTATGAAATCAATTAACCGTATTTATTAATAAATTAGCGTCATAATTTACTTCCCTTTGATGTATTGACAGTATCAACTGTGTTCAGATACGATGAGAAATGCGAATGAGATTAAGGTTTTCCTTTTCTGAGATGCTTGTATCTTATCCAAAAATAATGTTTTTATCATAACAGACTGGAACGTAGAAATCAAGTTTAATAAATATAATTAAATTTTTGAACGTCAAAATAAAATTTCAAACACAAAAAACTTTTGAATGTGGCTTTATTAGATTACTAATAAATTTAATGCACCATCCAATGTGTAGATTCTTCACCGTATGTATCGCGATTGCTAATAAGAAAATATACCAGAACAAATTTCTTATTCTTTTCATCAAATGTTTTTTCTGCCTCTTTTTCATATAATATGTAGTTATTAAATATAGATAACTTATAGAATACGTTATTCGAGAATTATCTATATGATTTTTATTATTATCGTTGAGGTTCAAACCAAAAAGAAATTTGTTTTTTAATTTAAAGCGATGATTTCAAAACTTTATTATCAGGTTTAATTTATTTTCAAACTTTTATTACTACGATATACATCTAAGTTTAACAGCATCTCTCTCAAAGCTGTAGATGCAAATAAAGTTTTCAAACGAGAAAAAAAATATTTTACTGCAATTATTCAATAAACTGCTATCTAAAAAACGATTGTGTAATATTCTAGTACGGAAAATAAAAAGCATGAAAAGTACAGAAAATGAAGTAATAATACACAATTTAACACCAAGAATTTTAATTTGTATAATTTTTTATTTTATCTACAGCAAAGCACTAACCAAAATTAAACATTATCCATAAAAATTATTGAAGTCCAAAACTCTTTGAAGAAGACATTTCGTCTCAATATTACATTACTATGAAAGAAGGATACACCAATAAAATAATAAAATAAAAATCGTCATCACACTGAAAGAAAGTGATCAGTATTTCAACTTCCAAAAACACTGTTAATAAACAATTCTTTGATGATAATGAAAAATCCCTAAATTATCTAATGCATTATCTGAATTTTTTCAAAGTATCATTGAATTGTAACAGCGGCTTATTCCATTGCATTTTTTTATACTTAAGATTTAATATTTCGCTACTTTACAAAAATCTGTAAAAGGTGATTTGGAGCAAAAAACATTCAGTTATCTTATGGACAGGAAACAGCACAGACCAGAACCTGATAAAAAAAATTCATGCCATCATTTCATAAAACCTTCTACGACATCCATTAAATAAAACGAAATGAATAGAGACTATAATTGCTTCCTGGAGCTATGTAATTGGAAAAGTTTTAAATACTTATCCGCTCAATAAGAAGTCACTGCAATATTACTATCAAAAGATAAATAAATACTCTACTTCATTGATATTCATTCTCAATTCGGTGCCATTTCACCACATTACAAAATGATAATGACAGAAAATTTGAAAATATTTTTTCACCTTTTTTCCAGTTTTCGACATTCAATTCGACTTTGAATGTTGCATTGCATTAATAAACCAATATTTGCGTTTCTTTAAATAGAAACTTCGGGTTTCTTATAAGTAAAAAAAAGCATAAATTCTGTAAAAACAGTTGATGAATTAGTGAGGAGGAAAAATGCGCTTTAAAAAATACGTTTTATTGTTTTCGTCAGTATGAAAAAATAAAAATAACGTACACAAAAACATAAATAAAGATTCAATAGTATATAAATTTTTTAAAATAAATTCACAAATCATTTGAGTTTAATTGTACTTAAGAATAATTATTTCAATAAGAATCCCGTCAGTAGGAGAATTTTTTATACCACTTATCTAACAATCCATATACACTTTCAATTTCAGAGATACTTCTCAGTTATTACATGTGATTAAAATTTCCCTACAGTATTATTACCATTTATTGTATTTTCAACTTAAACTGAGCCCAATGCGTCACGATATATTAATTTTAAAAAATATACTGATGAATGAAATGAGAAAACGTGCTCATATTATGTTTTCAGACATAACTTATAACTTAATGGGGCTTTTGCACTAAAATTTTAATTCTAAACACGTTGAAATACACATTTCTCTGCGTGATTTGAGAATATTAAACTGTTTCTTTTATAAACGTTCCTCTTTATATTTAGAATATTCTTTCAAAAACAAATAGAGTGATTGGGAAAATATTTACTCATATTATGTCCTATCTTTAATTTTATGTATGTTCAGTTTTCCTTAGTTTTTAAAAATCCTAAAACATTATATAATACAGAAAAAGGCTAGAATAATTATATTGCAAATGAGTACGCTGGAGAGTTTCGTCAAAGTGCCTATATAACGGTCTACAAAAACAAAAAAAAATATTTTACTAATTTTGAAAAAAAAAATCTATTTAGATTCAAAATTTGTATATTAATTATAACAACCCTGCAGGCTTAAGAAAAGTTAACAAAACCTCACGTGAAATGGTAGCAAATTCATTTTCTAAGAAAGGGTGCAATAAACATTGTAGTAGTAGTCCATAAAAAGGGAGGGAGGAATGCTGACGTGTTTTCACTAGAAATAAATCAAGTTTCTAAAAATAGAAGCGGAAATTTTCGACGTATCTCTTCTATTCTTAACATGAATAGTGTTGAAAAAAGTTCTGTATTACTTTGCTTTTGTGGCTAGTACAAAAAATGTGAAATTTTGAAATAGTTACTAACGTTATTTTCAGCACTTCTTCAATAAAAATAAAGTGTCATTCAGTTTCTTCATTCTATTGCAACATGATTTAACTTTATATGCTTAAGAATAATAGGGAACAATCTCATTATAAAAATAGTATAAAATAGTCAAAATCCAATACAAAGAAAAAAATACTTTTGCTTTTTAAAAAAACTTAAAAAATTTACTGTACACATATCACAAGAATTCAACACTTCGCTCAAACTCCCTTAGCTTCATATATATACACACACACCTTAATATAGGGCTTCGAACCGCAATTTCTCTTTTTGGTCCGGGTTCAACAAAATATACATCGGTTCAGTTCGGAATCGATAATTTTATTTTATGTGTATTCTTATTATACTAAAAATATAATTCTATCATATACAAAAAATGTAATTCCATCAAAATCAAGAAGACTTAATTCGTTTTTAAATTGGTACACTGTGTGAATTGATACAATTAACCAGCATGTACGATACAAGCAGCGAGTTCAGAACGGCAAGCATAGGCATTGCATCCATTATTAAAATAGCTTTTGACAAATAGATTCATGATTATGTCGATTGTGCGTACCCTCGTCGATTGACGTTCACTTGAACTGGCAATAAATGTGCAAAAAAAAATATGTTTGTTTATTTTTTAAAATGTAAAAATTGCTTCTAATTACTAATATATATTCTAACGTGGTTTCACTGAGATAAATTCTGTTGTTTCGGAGAATAAATTTCAAACTTGAAAACGCCCTTTCAACGCTAATTTGTATAACTGGAGCTGCCCAAACCACCACTGCAATCTTGTAACAAATGAGGATTGGTTATGTTATTCACTTCCCAGGAAATCTAAAATATTTTTTTCGAGCTCTTCGTACATTATAAAAATTATTTAAAATGAATTCAACGTTAATTTCGGTAGAAAAAAGGGTTTATATGTGTTTTTATTCCTTACTTTTTAAAAAAAAGTCTAAATCGCATCTTCATTTTCATCACTTCCGTTGAAAGATAGTGTTTCCTCGTTTACGATTGAAATGGATTTTTCTAAAAATTGTAATTTGTTCTAAATAGTCTTTAAAGGTTGCACAGCCTGGTCAATTGAAACAATCTATACTAACATCCGTGAATGATCGCATACTGAGATGCGAAAAATATAACTCAGAGTGATATTTTTCTTTAAAAAATCATCTAGTTCATAAAAATGAATTAAATTTGCCTTTTACAAGTAGTTTCATGCGAAACTGAAACAGAAAAGTGCTAGTGCACAGTGAACATCAAAACAAGAAATCGTGAAGAAATGTAAATGTAAAGATGATAATTATATGGTTGACGTTAAATTAGAAAGTGTCGATAAGTTGGTGACAGTAACAAAATGGCTGAAGATGTACTGAAACGAAATAAACCGACATTTTGTTTCGGTTTAGTTCGAAGCCATATATATATAAAGCCTAGTGGCTGACAGGTCCGAGGTTCAAACCCCGGGCTCGGCAAGATAAATTGAGCACCAAACTTGCTTAGGAACTTAACACTGGGGGTTTCGCTTCAGACTGACCACCTGACAGGAACATCTGCTCATGCACCTCAGGGCTCCAAGGTCACGTATTCTGAATTGGGCACAGAAGCCCTTGACCCTCCTGGGCTGTTGCACCACTAAGTTTATACGTATTTATTAGAGCATGATACTGAATTTTTATCAATTTCATTTCCTATCATTTTGTTTTTCCACGTGGGAGGGGAATAAATGTTTTTAGGAAGAAAGAAACACATTCTTTCAAATGAAATTTAAAAAATTAGCAAGAAAGCAATCTACCTTAATTGTTTTTGTTTGAAAGTATAAATATTTGAACGCAGTGGATAATTTCCCCCCTCTTTTGACCTCTATCGGGAGTGGAGGGGGAAAAGGAACATAATCAAATTTTAATAACTACCAAATCATTTTGTAAGCAAATTTGAGAGAGGAGGGTTAATAATTCATTTATTTCAAAAGCAATGTTATCTGAAATACGGCATTTTTCTTTGAAGGAAGAAATTCCAATTGTTTAAGGTCATTTGTAATAAATGGCTAAGAGATAAATTTAAAAATACATGCGAAATACTTATGAGAAGAACATGACAATACAAAAATTAGGACTTGACAAAATTATGATTTTTATGATTAGTAAAAAAATTATCTAATAATGACTAGTGAAGTTTTTAGGTATCAATTTTCCTGAAAGACTGATATTTAAATTTACATCACGTTTTTCTTTTTAATCCAGCAAGATTAATTCATTTTTCTTAACCAGATTAATTTTATTTCATAATAGATGATTTGAAATCCCTTTTAAAACGACCTTCGCGTTTTTTCGACCCAGAGAGCTCTACCAAGACGACAAAAACCGACTATGCACAATGAATATCATTTTAAAGTTAATCTTAAATTTCAAGTTTATACAGTGCAGGGCATTCTAGGCTTTATCAATAAAATCTTCATTGAGTAATCATATTCAAAGAGTAAGTACTTCGAAGTTTTTTAAAGTATTACGAAATAATTCATTATACTATTATTATACTTGAGAAATATATTGCATTTCAATCACTGGAGTAATTAACATGCATCGAGTAGTTTAGACATCTTTTATTTTAAATAACAGATTTAGCAACTTGTCAGAAAACCTTAAATTAAAAAGGAATTGAAACACGTTAAAAAATAAATAATGTTTATCAAATATTCTATAATAAAGGAAATGACAATGCAGAAGTTGTAATGAGAAGATACGAAGAAAAAGATTCATTTTTTCTCTCTCAATGATAAATCAATATAAATAGTTCAATTAATAAATACAATAAAACATCCACATAAAAACTTTTAATGTGAAATATTTGTCCTATATTTTTTATATAAGAATATATGAATTCACTGAATATATTCATAGAATGAATTTATACGTATGTATTTTTGCTTTTTGTCTTTACACATGCCAAACCTAAACATCCGAGGAAAAACTCAAATAAAGGAAAACTCAATCCCCCCGGGTAATATTCAATTTCAAACATAGATCGCATTTTAAGTACCTTCTAATAATCATTTGTTAACTTATGCAAAAAAATTTTTGTAAAACCATGGAATTTGTGATAATCATGCTTTTAAATACAAATACCAAAGTTATCTAAAAAAAATTTGTAATGTTTTTGTACTGCAAAACCAAAAATAAAAACTGTTGAACTAATAAGCTTAAAATATATTTAATTTTATGAAATCTATATTTTAAAAAAAGATGTAGAAATTCGAAAGATTCCTAAAATGATAGTAAAACTTATGTCCGCTGTAATATTGCATTACACTGAGCTTTTACGAAAAGGAAAGCTTAATCCGATGAAAGTCGAATAATATATTTTTTGATCAACAGATTTTTTTCTGATAGTGCACTATATAAGCCGTTTCAGAAGATCAAACGCGTATGACTGATGGAGCAAAACACTATTTAGTATTGCCCTTAAAAAGACCTAACGAAATAAAATGTGTTTTAAAAACATTTATTTATATATTCTGATATTAATCAAACAGACTATGTTCTGAGATTTGAGAATTACGAAAAAATACTACATTATTTATGTTCCATATTTGGATAAGCATTCTTAATTTCATTCTATTTAACGAATTATGCGCCAGATTTATGGACAATGACGTAGCATTAGTTTATAACCCCCTCCCCTATTTTTTTTAACCCTAATAAATGCATTTTACAGGTTGCTTATGGGTTACACTCCTTCAAAGATTTAAGGTATCCGTCTACCCTAAAATTGTGAATTTTGCCAACAATTGACACAAAAAAAAAAAACTTTTTTTAATAATTTTATTTTATAGGCCATTTTATTAGCTTTATAAAAATACCAAATTTAACATTTTCCGTTCACTAGAACAAAAACTACAAGTGTTTTAGTAAAAGCAGATGCCATTACTTTAAGCAAGATGTCACACTTTAAAACGCGTTTTACTCGGAAATGTGATTTTATGAAAATAATCAAACGGGGCCAGCGATTGCTCAAAAAGTTTTGAAAATAATTAACTGAAACTTTTTATGTAAGTTCTGTATAATAGTAGAAGTGTTTTAACCCTCAGGTTTATAAATCACTGTTTTCTTACAAAATTTAGTCCTTTACGTGAATATAATCATTGTTTTAATAAGCAATTTCATATAGTAACCGAGATAAAATGCTCTAGTTTTTGTAAAAATTAAAATATCTCTTATCCTGAAGGTCATTTCGACAATGAATAACATAGCAACACATCAGAATTGAAAAATTGTTTATAAACATTTGGTACAGAATGGACCGCGTTTATGTTATTTTTTGTCAATTTTTACCCATTTTAGTTATAATAATTTATTTTCCTCTTCTTAATTTTAGCATATTTTCTTTAAATGTACTAAATAAATCTAAAAACAACAACAACAACAACAAAAAAAAAGAGAAACGAGCCTTACAGTAGTCGCATATGATGTGTAACATCTGACAAGTTATCGTGGTAAATACGCAATAGTGATTTTAATCCTGAAAAAATGCATCGGGTATGATTGGAAATAATTTTCTATCGAATAAATATATCTTTAATGAAAATTTTATTTAACACAAGGAGTAATGCAATTTTTTATCAAAAATATTTATTCTTGTTCAATTTGGGGAAGAGCGGAGACAATAGATTTATGAAAACTAAAATATGACACATATACTTGTGATTTCAAAGTATTTTAAAAATCGTTGAAAAACAGCTTCAATAACAGTACCACTGTTAGTTGTCGAAACATTTCGATTTGTGTTCATGTCGAGCTTGAGTTCATCTTTCAGAAAAGCTATGAGTGGCTCAGCTTCTGGAAAACTGAAGTTAACGTTAAAATCACCATTCAAAATCATGGGAAGCGAGTGAGTTTTTTTTTTAAAAAGAGCACAACCACCTTCGGTATACGGTTAAAGTACAAAATGTAGAAAATCTTTAATTTTTTTTTAACTGTTTGATTCGGAGAAATGTATGCGACCACCGAAATGACTGTTTGTCCATTTTCAAATAAGCATTCTGCCGCACATATGTCCCCAATATATTGACTAACAATACCTAGTCCACTTATCAATAATGTCCATATATTACTTGTATTTTTTTTTAAGAATGATGATCTTTGTCAGACGCTTAACAGTAAATATAGTTATTAATATAGTTTACACATATAAATATAACTTCAGATTTCATACACAACGAGCCCTGACACTTTGACAATTGAGCGTAAGAATCGCAAGTTTATTCTGGATGAAGTTTTATAAAACTTGCAGGTATGAGCGAAGTGGATTTAAAGTCATGAAAACGAAATCGAGTTTTTGAATTCGAATCTTTTGAAATGCTACATTTAACAATATGAAAAAGCTGCCGGCTTGATAGCTACTAGAGTTGGACCTCGAAGTGAGGCTAGCGAAGAGACACCCCCAAGGCGCTGAATTGGTCAAATCAAACAGCGCGCGCTTCCCCCGACTTCCTGTTACGCATTTCCGTCCCTTTTCACGAAATCACTCCAACAAATATCCAGCAACCGAGAGTAAAGATGTTACACATCAAAAATCCACACAACTCCATTTAAAAAAAAATGTCGCAACCAGTCGGATACCTTACAAGACGTACTTCGAAAAGCCATAGATAATAAAGGTCTCAAAATAATAATTTAAACTAGTAAAAAAAAATCATACATATTCTATTAAAAATAGTAACCATTTAAACACAACTTCCCAACCTAAGCCTTTATATAGCTTGTAAGATTAGCTTGTAAAGATTACCTTTAGGTGGACAGAATAAAAAAATACAACAGAATACTTGAATTATGTTCTTTATCTATATATATAAAGGAGAAAAGCGACTCACTGACTGACTGACTAATCACGATATCTCCGGAACTATTCAACCTACAGACTTGAAATTTGGTAGACATGTTCCTTTCATAGAGTAGACATCAGCTAAGAACGGATTTTTCGAAATTCGAAACGCAAGGGGCGTTATAAATAATTGCTTCCATGTTTAAATTACTTGATGTACAATCTTGAAATTGGGTAAGCAGATTCCTTTCAGAGAGTAGAGATCCGCTACAAAATGAGTTTGGTGAAAATCGATCCCCAAGTGGCGTTTCAGGGGCTTAGGGGGCGTTATAGATAATTATTTCCATTTTTAAACTATTTGACGCACTGTCTTTAAATTTGATAAATAGATTCCTATCGTAGAATAATGATCAGTTACAAAACAGGTTTTGTGAAAACAGACTTCTAAGTGGCGTTGTAGGGGATTCAGGGGCGTAATAGATAAATATATCCGTTTTTAAACTACTTCACCTACCTGCTTGAAAATTGGTAGGCAAGTTTCTTTCCTGGAGTAAATATCCGCTACAAAATGGGTTTTGGGAAAATTGACCCACAAGGGGTGTTGCGGGGCGGAGGGTTTAAGGGGCGTTATAAATTCCGATTTTTAAGTTACTAGACGTACAGTCTTGAAACTTAGTAAGCAGATTCCTATTCATAGGGTAGAGATACGCTACAAAAATGGGTTTCGTGGAAATTGCCCCCCCCAAGTGGCATTGCGGGACTTAAGGGGCATTATAGATAATTATTTCCATTTTTAAACTATTAGACGCAGTCTTTATATTTGATAAATAATTTCTTTCATAGAGATCAGCTATAAGAAAGTTTTGTGAAAACAGTCCTCTAAAAAGCGTTGCAGGGATAAGTGGCGTAATAAATAAATATATCCGTTTTTAAACTACTTGACCTACCTGCTTGAAAATTGGTAGGAATGTTTCTTTCATGAAGTAAATATCCGCTACAAAACAGGTTTGGGGGAAATTGACCCCCAAGGGTGTTGCGGGGGTGGGGGTTTAAGGCGTTATAAATTCGATTTTTAAGTTATTAGACGTACAGTCTTGAAACTTGTAAGCAGATTCCTCTCATAGGGTAGAGATACGCTACAAAATGGGTTTCGTGAAAATTGCCCCAAGTGGCGTTGCGGGACTAAGGGGCGTTACAGATAATTATTTCCATTTTTAAACTATTAGACGCACAGTCTTTATATTTGATAATGGATTTATTTAATAGAGTCAGCTATAAGAAGTTTTGTGAAAACAGACTTCTAAGTGGCGTTGCGGGTATAAGGGCGTTGCGGGGTATAAGTGGCGTAATAGATAAATATTTTCGTTTTAAACTACTTGACCTAGCTGCTTGAAAATTGGTAGAAATGTTTCTTTCATGGAGTAAATAACCACTACAAAACGGGTTTGAAGAAAATTGACCCCAAGGGGTGTTGCAGGGGGTTAAGGGCAGATATAAATAATTATTTTTATTTTTAAACCATTAGACTCACAGTCTTGAAATTTGGTAAGCAGATTCCTCTCATAGGATAGAAATACACTACAAAATATGTTTTGTGAAAATCGACCCCTAGGTGGCGTTGGCGGGG
>BMAO01023819.1:0-18884 GCA_019973975.1 Trichonephila clavata | reverse complement strand
AGGGAAAGTTAAATCTAAACATATTGTGTAGATCTTTACATGTGATTCGTATAAAAATTTTTGCAATAGATAATACATTCCAATAATGATTTTTTTCTTACTTTAATTAAATTAAATGTATTTTCTTATTAAGAATAGCATTATTACCTTTGGTTGGATCCTAGCAGGGCACCCTTCTTTTACAAGAACACCTCCAGAAAATTTGTATTTTATATTATTATTCTCACAATCATTTAAAAATTTAGCCAAACAATTTACCTCATATATTTACGCTAATTTTCATAACAATCAATAGAACTTTTCGATTTTAAACGACAAGAAAAAGTTTTACACTCGCGAGATCCGCCAAGTGGGTAATCACCCAGCAGGAACTAAAAAATAATGAATCTACTACAAAAGTAAATAACTGGAAATTTTAAAACGTATTATTAAAACATTATAAATAATCAAAGCATAAAATTTTTACTTTCACGTGATTGGAGAATCGAGCTTTTACACGGCAGAAGCTAGAAAGTCGATGAACGGAAAATGTTAATTACATCAAATCAAAGCAGAAAATAAAATAAAAATACAACATAAAAGAGTAAAATAATAATAATTCAAAATTATGAATCAAAGTTTTTAGTTGTTCACATAAGTTAGAAATTCATAAATCAACAAATATGTTAAAATGATGGAAAACTTAACAGGAAATTGATACAATATAAAAACTGCAAAAAAATGTAACAATCAAACATTATAATTCAAAGTTATAAAATACCTAATCAATAAATCTCCCCGCTAGAATTTTATATACGAACCTTTCAGCACGAGCGCTATAGCAATAATGATTTTAGTAGGTTCAATTAAGCCAACGATGAACTTGGCGATTTTCAAAAAGAGGCCAAAAATATCAAAGTAACCCATCCTTGTTTGTAGATTATAGGAATAGGTGCTGCCAACGAAATTGCGCATTACACGTCCGGCCTTGTTTGTTCCTTTTATCTGTCACTATCAGAGAGAGACGTGTGTTTTTGTCATGATGCCATCAATAAACTCAAATTTGTCGATACCTGCCCTTGACATGCGGCTCTGTGTCATCATATTTTTGCCTCTGTTTTACTGTTGCATAGACATTCTTTTCTTGTTACTCAGTTTTTAGTTGCCAGCAAAATGAAATTATTTCCACAACAAAAAATTAAGGTGAATTTACTTTAACCGGAAAATGGTGCATTCGATCAAAAAACATTTTTTACTCAAATGCTCCCATGTAAAAGCCTCTCTTTCGATAAATTTTACTGTAATATTTGGTGTTCTTCTAACTATTTCAGATTAGTAACAAGCCTGATGAAGAATTCAGAGACTAGTTTTGGGATTAATGCTCTTGTTACTTTATCTTGATGTTGTAATGAAAGAACTGAACAAAAATATTTAGATTTACTTTAACAGTACCATAACTTGTGCATTTGTCAAACTACCAGACGGTTGGAAATTTATTATTTCAGTTTCTGCATATTGATTTTTATTCACTATCTCATCAGTTCCTTTCAGCGATTTACTTCGTGTATAAACGAATGATAGTTTTTCTTCCTTCAATCGCAGCCTCCACACGTTTTAAAACAATCATGTGTTTTCAGCGGTACTTCAGATATACAAGCTATTACCTGTTTATTATCATTCTTGACTGATAAGTACAGAATAACACAAGTTATGTTACTTTGCATATAAAACTCAACACCTATTGTCCTTTACTTTGATGGATTGAAAAGATCTATTTATTCTAGCCAATTTATAAATTTGAACTTAAAACATTGTAAAAGATTTTTTTTTATGTAATATTCTCAACATATATAAATAATCTGTTTTGATAAAAATAAAAATTTGTATAATTTTCTCCCCATATTTTTTCAAATAAAAAGTAAGCTTTTATTTTTATCCATCATTATATAAATAGCCTAACAGATTTAATAACAAATAATAACAGCCATTAGCGAATTTATTTCACTTAGAGGACACTTGGCGGGGTAAACAGATATAATAGAGAAACTAATCATAAATTACAAAGCTGTAAGTTTAAATCTTTTAAGAATTCGCTTTCTTACTAATTAATTTATAATATCAAATAGCATAATAAAAATTATTGTGGCATATAATTTAGAATAATCGAAATGCAATATCAGCATAGTATGTCAATATTAAGAATAATCGTTCTCTACATTTTCTCCCTACATCAGTTTTCTTGTAAAGCATAAAAAATTTTGAAAAAAGAAGGGAAAAAAAAACAGAAGTTTTTGATTTGAGACCATAAAATTTTCTTAGGTACTATAAATTGTAAGTAATTTAACCATATCCTGATGAATTAATTTTAAGAAATAAAACAAAAAATCTGTAAAAAATATAATCAAAATATATTGATACTTTTCATAGCTTAAAATGTTCATCTCTTAGAAAGTAATGTAACTCCAGGAGATTCCAGTAAATATAGGTGATTTATATACTTTAAGAAATAAAATAATGTCAAAAGAAATTTTTTTTCAATGCTAGGCAAAATCCGTGAACTAATTAAAATAAAAATTCTTAACAGGTGAAATTATTTTTTCAATTAATTAATCAATTAAGCTTCAGTTGATTTACTTGTTAAATTTAATGACGAAATTAATAACTAGATGGTTTTAAAAAATTATAGATGTAAATATAGTACTTTTACAAGAAAGCAAGACAATATACATACAGGATTCTATTCACATTCTAAACTTGGAAAGAGGCAGGATGTAAAAATAAAGAAAAAGAATTAAGGTATTTTGTTTCATACAAAAAGATAGGGTTATTACAATAAACAAATCTGAGGGGTGAATGAATTTAATTTATGCAATATTTATTTTTCTTTTAGAAAATAGCAGCTTATACATAATGAGTAATGTTTAAGGTATCCAAACACTTTGAAATGACCAATTTCGATACAAAGACACATTTTGTGTTTTTATTTTATTGAATAGAGCAATCTTTTGGATTCACAAAACAAATATTATTTTGCTTTTACATTACTTAGAGGCCAAGTTACAATAAATTACATAAAATTAGAAAAACGGAAATGGTTCTTTAATTTAACAGAACTGGGCATATAAATTGTTTAATGTATTTCTATGCAACTTTTTCAACCTCATATTTAAAAAAATTTCTCTAAGAATGTACTAAACAATTTTTACTGTATAAATATTTCATGAGTTATAGCTTGCTATTTCACTAATAGCTCCTCAAATGTCACATTTCTTATTTTTATTTGATCAGCTCCATAAAATTGTTACATTTCAATAGAACATAAAATTTTAGTACATTCCCTAGATAAATGTACATAGTCTATTTTAGGAATACTTTTATTGATATACGTTTATTACTTTCTGCAACTGCTTAGAAAAATTTTTTTAAAAATACTGGATTTATGATTTTTGTAAAATTTAAATAATTTATTCTAAATATTTCTGGCTAAGTGAAAATATTTATATTATATAGGTATTGACCCTTAAAAAACTTTTTATAATGTTTTTAGTATGCTATTTTAAAAAAAATACTCTGAACAGGTTTGGATACCTTAAAACAATCTGAAATTCATTAACATATAAATATATAAAAAAAGGTTATTAAACACTGGTTGTGAGATACTGATAGGCATGCAAAATCTCACTATCATTCAGGAAGGAGCGTTCCAGAAATTTTTCAGAATTAACCTGCATATATACACAGATGTCTTTCATTCAAATTTATATATCTCCTGCATAACATGTGGGATATTTAGAAAAAGTTAATAATGTATGTTTAGTTAACCAATTTGAGCCCAAAAAAAAATTTCCCAGTTATTTTTCAATTTTTACCAGTCTAATTTCATTTTTAAAAATCTGATCACTTTTACAATTTTTTAAAAACCATGAACACTAAAGTCAACAGTAATTATATTTTGTTCTTATAGATTATCCATTTTCAAGAAACTCTGCTTTATTGTATTGTGTACTAAAATTAATCATTTAAATTTAAAAGTAATATGAAATTTTTTCACACGTTATTGATAACATTTTAAAGTGGTTAAAAATTATGCATCAAATGTGTAAGCTATTACATATTATTTCTAGCAATACCATTATTATCATGACATTAATAATCATAATTTAAAATGAATTGCATCAAAAATGTTGGATCAATATTTATGTAACACAAATATGAAATATTTCTGTTTTGCTGTGAACAGATAGAAAAAAACTTAAATACTTCTTTTCACAGTTACAAATATCTAAATTAAAGAAACATACATAATTTTATAATCAGATAAATTTTCCAAATAAATGTACTCATATTATTCATTGCATATTGCAGAAATTACTGCTCATTAATAAATACACAGAATTCAAAAAATTTATTCCTTGTAGAAAACATTCAGCATTATTTTTCTAGTTTTTAAAATTATCTTTTGTTCTTCTTAAATTTTTATTTAAAATCCATGAAATCCCTTTATAATTTATATATATAAATTGTAAAGAGATATAAATTATACACATCCAAATCCTAAAAAAAAGATGCCGAGGATGAAAACATCAACACAGCATCTAAGGTAAAGATGTAATACTCTTTACCATTAGTGTATTTGTGACAAGGAAATAAAATAAAAAATGAGAACCCCTTAAAAGCCTCGTCTACCAGGCATTCTGAATTTGTAAATATAATATTAACCTAATGAAAACTTAACTTCCCTCCTCAGACAGCCACAATTTGAATGCAATAAAGGGCATTCAAAAAATAATGATGGCAATCTCTCTGGAATCATTTTCTTTCACATTGCTGAAAACATTTTTTTAAAGATCTAAAACCTACAAATAAATCATTAAAACCCATATAAAAATGCTTCCTGAAATTAAAAACTGTCATTCCAGAGATTCTTCATTACTTTTCTTTTGTTCTTATGACCTTCCAAACATTCAAATCAATGTGCATGCATACCTCTCTTAGTTTTGTTAATTGATTTCTCTGAAGTATTACATTAAAATAATCTACATTCAGTAAAACATTATTTCTATAAGTAATTTGTACTTAAATTACAAAATATTTGTTTTTTTCCCAAAATTTAATGAAAAATAATAAAAGGATGAAAAGTAAAAATAATGAAACACTTCTATTAATTGAAGTTTATAAAATGAAAAGTGCAAAAATCAGAAGGCATGGAGCCAATTTTTTACCCATCATTACATTACGTAATAACACAAAGAATATCATTTTCTAAATTTTTTTCTTTATTTAAAGCCTTTTATTTTCATTTGAATAATTTTTGTCATTCAATTCACATGCTCTTCCAATAGCATTAAATAATTTTACCAATATTATGCAATAAGAAGTTTTTTTCTTTTTCAATTTCACACACGTATTTCCTCTTTTTCACAAATTCTTTCTTCTGTGAGGAATCATATGATACATACAAACTTGATTTCTTTTAGTGAATCATGTAGTAAAAATAATAGATACACACTTGACGAGTCTATCAAAGACTGAAAGTAAATTATCGTTGCGAATTGTATCTGTCACAAGCCCTTCTGCAGTTATTGAGTAAATGCATACACAAGCACTAAAAAATTAATAATTGGTCAAGGTTAAGAGTGGCCTAGTGACTAAGGTAACCAATCGTCCTCTTTTAGGGAGGACAGTCCTTTTATAGGTTGTCCTTCTACTTGTCCTCCTTTTCAATGTTTTAAAACTAAGCTGTTAATCTTTGTATTCAGAGATGCCAGGCCAAACTATTATGTCACATCCCAGTACGGTTAATACCTCCTAGAAAACTGTGTTGAGTTTTTACTGAAAGAAATGCCTGATATTAAAATCAATGATTTTTTTTCTGTTTGAAGAAATTAGAAGACTGAATGTATATTTAACTTCTGATAAATTAGAACAATGGGAAAACGAACATGTTGAAATTGATAAAATACGAGTGGAAATATTTAATCATTTCAAAAATGAACACATTCCATATGAAAATTTAGTTATTCTTGTTGAATTTATGTTGCTCTACCCTGGAACTAATGCAGCAGTTGAAAGAGTTTATTCAATTGATAACTTTTTGGACAAGTAAGAAATCAAGATTGAATGTTGATACTTTAGCTGCAGCACTTACCCTAAAACTCATTATAAAGGGTATTTCTTGCTCCAAAATTTCCGATTTATTAGAAAACGATATATTGACAAAAGAAAATTCATTCAATGGAAAAATACTCATTTGAGTAAATAATTGAAAGGGACATAAAAATACATAATTAGTGTATTTTTGTTTGAATTAATAAAATGTTTCATATATTTACATTGTAATTTTTACTTAAATATTTTGTCCTCCCTTTCATTGTAAAAAAATTGGTCACCTTACTAGTGACAAGTGATCAGTACCTTTCATTTTGGCAGTATTTCTTCAGTACTAACATTTTGACAGGAATTTTTAAGCCCAAAATTTTTTCCATATTGCATATACTGAATCAATCAGCACTAAATTTTTTCCATATTGCATTATACTGAATCAATCAGCACTAAATTTTTTTCCATATTGCATTATACTGAATCAATTAGCACTAAATTTATTTCTCAAATTACTAATCATAATACAGTAGAGTTCACACTCAATGAAAGTATTCCTATACTAATCTAGATTTGAGAAAGAAAATACAGAATTTCTATAGAATTAACATTATTTTCATGAATTTAAAATAGTCGTAACTCTTAAATTTCTCATCAAGCAACTTATTAAATCTGCCAAAGTATATTAATTCTAGAATTGAAAAATATTCCTAAACTCAAGTAAAAAAAGATAGTACTTCAAAACTGCAGTTTTAAGAATTATCCATTTCTTATATATAAAATATGAAAACAATATTCAATATACAGACAAATAGCAAAATTTTAAGGACAGGAAATCCAATAAAACTTGTCTAGAACACATACCTTGGAATATACAGCTACAGATTCAAGACTTCAGAATGTATTCCAGAATAAGATTACAAAGTTTATATTAAAGATAGAAATTTTGCTATTAAAAACTCCCAAATAAACAGATTTGTTTTGACATCATAATAAGAATTATTAATAATTTTATTCCTTCCATATATACATTTTTTCTCATTTAATTATTCAAAATTTAAATTAATTTTAAAAAGGAAACATATTAACAATTCTTAAATTTATTACAGAAAATATTCTGTTTTTCCTCTTAACTTATTTGTAGTCACAAAAAAAAAAGGAACGAGAAAACTTATGCTAAACTTACATTGTGCAAGTCCAACATTGTGAAGAATTGGTATATAAACATTTTGATTTGATAAGAATTTCTTCAAAGTTTTTTGGTGGATTTTTAAGAACTTCATATGCATGTTAAAATATTTCTCTTTTTTCAAACCATAAAACCTCAAGGCATTAACTCTTAATTTTGGTGAAAAATTCTATATGCTCCAATTATTATTTTATTTAGCTAATTCCTCATGTTTTTCTCACAATCGAATTTAAATTTAGAAAATTATTTCTAAATCTATGATAATAAATCCACAAAATGATTCCTTAACCGTTAAATTAAATTCCTTTATATATAGATTAATAATTTTACTCTTAATACAACCAACAATACAAAATCTTGCCAAAAAATACATTTTAAACATCAAACATTTTCAAATACAAAAATTTACTTCTAAAAATGTTTAGAACTTTAAAATTACCCCATTTCCAATTGTAAAGGTCTTTTGCAACAAATAGAAGTTTTAAAAACTTTCCAAAATAGAATTTTTAATAATATTCACCTTGGGGGAACCATAATAGATACTTCAAAACATTTAAAATCAAATAAGACAAAACAACTTGCAGAACATTGATCCTTTTATTTAAACCAAATAGTTATCTTACTTTTTCTTGTGTACATAGATGTAATAATTCATGCTGCATTTAGGTGCACAATAAAATATTTTTGTTTCCTTTGATATTACAATCCTCAGATCTGAATGAAATCATTTAAAACTACAATATCATTATGAGCTTCCAGTTAATTCTGGAGGATCTTTCTTGGACAATCCTGAAAGCAGTTTTTTCAGTTCTCCAATGGCTCGGCCAGGATTTAGACCTTTTGGGCAAGTTTTGGTGCAATTCATGATAGTGTGACAACGATACACTGAGAAAGGATCCCTCAAACGATCAAGTCTTTCATCAGTTGCTTGATCACGAGAATCAATAACCCAACGATAAGCTTGCATTAGTGCTGCTGGTCCCAAATAACGATCTCCATTCCACCAGTAACTTGGACAAGATGTCGAACAGCAAGCACACAAAATGCATTCATACAAACCATCTAACTTCTTTCTATCTTCAACACTTTGTAAATTCTGTTTCTGCCCATAAGGCTCATTGTCTGCCTTCTGAAGCCATGGTTGAATGGATTTATATTGTTGATAAAAGTTATTCATATCTGGAACCAGATCTTTCACAACATACATATGAGGGAGAGGATAGATCTTACATGTTTTATTCAGGTCAGTTTCAATTTTGCAAATGCATGCCAAGGTGTTCACACCACCAATATTCATGGCACAAGATCCACAAATTCCTTCACGGCAAGACCTGCGGAAAGTAAGAGTAGGATCTACTTCATTTTTAATTTTAATCAACGCATCCAATACCATGGGCCCACAGGAATCCAAATCAATCTCGTAATTTTGCATGCGTGGTTTTTCGGATGGCTTTTCAGGATCCCATCGATAAATTGAAAATGTTTTTACTCTTGATTGAGTAGCAGCAGCTGTCTGAGCGGTTCTTACATGAACAGAAACGCATTTTCCAAACTTAGTCAATTCGCGAAAAACCATATTAGCATTGATCATTGCCATGACTTACGTTATGTAAGAATAACAAATCAACCGCTGCTCAAATTGTTACATAAATAACAGATCAATGGCGGAATCGATTGTCAAAAGATGCAGAAATATTTTTATCGATTATAATTCCTCGAATTGTTTGCCACGAAAATGAATAAAAAAAAAAATTTAAAAATCCACTTGTAATTAATTTTGATGAGTTTGCACATAATGATCAAACAAAAGAAGGATATCAAAAAAATTCTTCCTGAATGGCTGATTAAGAAAAACTGGCTCATTAAGTTCATAAAACAAATATTTGTGGAGTGCAAGCTAGGAAACGAAGGTACAGACAAAAATAATTTAGATATGTAATGCATAATTTAGATATGTAATGCTCACATTTATCATGGCAATGAAGTCTGTAATGTATAAAGTAGATGGGTTACTGTTATACTTTTGGCTTTATTTTGAAAATCATCAAGTTTATGGTTGGGCACAGTGATACCCAAGCTGCGGCCCGCGGGCCACATGTCACCCACCGGACCTTCCTGAGTCGCCTGATCGTGGCCCGTTGTACTAACAAATTCATTTATTCAAGAACAATGCATTAAAAATGTATCGAGAAATTCTATCAGTCAAGCAATAGAATATATCAATGTTGCTATCGATGTCGTGCTGGTAGGATTTGCGAGAAAGCTTTTTTTTCTTTTTATACTGGTAACGATTGACAATAACTAATAACTGTTCAGTAAGGGCCATTTTATGAAAGAAAATAATTTTTAATTAACCCTCCTGTCTTCCAAGTGAAAAATATCTAAAGAATATACAGTTTTTCAAGACGATTGAAATATTGACTATTTCGTAGAGAAAAACAAAGGCAAATCAACAACTTGTTGGATTTGTCGAGAAAGTGCTATATTTAAAATATATATAATTTTATTCGTCACTATACCACTAAACACAACTCTTCCAATGACTCTTTTTCTTGAGGATCTTTTTCAAGACGAGAGAAGTTTGGCTTACTTGAAAAAGTCTTCGCAACAGCAACAAAATATTTTGTCAATGTAATGGTCACAAAATCCAGAGGTAACAAAAGCATCCCATAAAGTTTGTAACATTATATATATTGATAAACATATGTAATTGTTAAGGGTAAACATATGATCTGATACAGAAATTATTAGAGCGCATTTTAAAGGCTTCCGATATATCTTCTCGGGATGTCTTTAGAAACAGGGGCTTTTTCATGCTTCAAAATATGCCAAAAACGCCAAGCAGCGCGAGTATCATTCTAATGCGGCTGCCGTCTGTTAGATCTTCTTACTTCTGGCTACGTCACAGAGTTAGCGCAACACGAAGTAATTTAGAACTAGAAATTAGTGGTGGAGTTCGGTTCTTCCGCAAGATAATATAGTCCGAAATATAATTACATTTTTTAAAGAGAATACATAAAAAGAAATGAATTTTTAATGGCAGTTTTGAGCTTATTTTGCATAATAAATTTTTAAAGATTCTTAGGATAATATTTTTAGTGTTTGAAGAAATTAAAATAGAAATTTTTTATGCATATTAAACGTCATAAAAACACAGTTCTTTATTTTTTTATATATATAATTCCTTTTAAAAGTAAAAATTCCAATTTCCTTTTGGGACACTTGATATTTTTTGAAATTTAGTAATTTTTGTTACTTTAATGTAAAATTAAAAATTATAGAAATTTGAGAAAATAGTATTGAAAAAGTTTAATTTTTTAAAGTTTTTTTCTCTTATCTTCTTTATTTATTATATGCTGTATATTTTATATATTCTTCATTTGTATTATTTTTTATATAATATTTTTACAATAAAACTATTTTTGATTACTTCATATAATAGCTTTTAAGGTAAAAATCAATATTTGATTTATACAAATCAGCAAATAAAATACTAAAAAAATAATAAGATTTTTATTAAAAATTTTATTTTAGTGGAAAAAAATTTATACTTTTCTTTATTTTTTTAAATTTTGGAACTTTTTTTGTGAAAGATTAATACATTTTTTTACCTTCTTTTAGTTCGTTTTCCTTCAATAGCTCACGTGAATTGAATTACGCATGGATTGTCAATTGTTATAAGCAGGTTTTGGTTATTTTGAAGATATGTCTTTAAAAAAAAAAAAAAAAAGAATATTTTTGTCACTCAATTTTTCCTAGTCCCCCCCCCCCTTAATATTAAAATATGTCAAATTTTTAGTGGATACACTTGATCATCTTATTTACTATTGCAGTTCTAAAATTAACTACTTTCTTGAATAATTTTATTTACATTTTTCAGACTTGTTTCAAATTTAAAATATGTTAATCAATATTTAATTATTGGAAATGTTAACTCTGTAAATTGTTTTGATGGGAAGACGATGACGAAAGATGGTATATCATTCTTCTAATGCCACACAACACCACATTCACTATAGGGAGAAAAGAATCAAATTTAAATGTTTTATCCTTTGCATTCCGTTTTTCAAAATTCATTTATACAAGTACAAACGCAGTTTTAATGCTATTCTTAAAAATGCAACTATCTGTCCGATTCAAATTTGGGGAATATTTCTAAAAATTTCTATAGCTTTCTTTCTTTTTTTTAAAAAAAAAAAACTACCGCCAGAAATACGCATTAGTGTGCTATATATTTTCTAAAATTTATTTTTAAAATTAATACAATCAAAATTTTTTAATTATTTAAATATATTTTAAATAGTTTATTTCATTCTTTTTTCAATGAATTTTGTATAATTTGAGAATAATTCAATTTTTTTAAATGTATTGCCTGTTGCGAAAGATGCATTAAAATTTGCAATAATTTTAGGCAATTGTCATATTAATTAAAAATGTCAAATTTATTTAATTCTTAAATTTTTTTTATGTAGGAATAATTGGAGCTTCACAAAGAGAAAAAATTCACTATCAGTGAGTGAATGAATATTAACGTCACTCTGTTCAGCTACACGAGGGCTTTTGGTGACGGACCTCGTCATTTTGACCCACGGTCAAGTGACGAGGACGGCACCTGAGCTGGCCCCCCCCTCTCCTAACTACCAAACCAACGGGAGGACGTTTGAACTCTCGACAGATTTAACATGCATTGCTCCCCTACACCGCGGGTATTTAGTGGTACTAGGCTCGAACTCATGGCATTCCTGCCATGTTCCGATACCTTGACCACTTGGCTACCGCGGCCAAACTCGCTATCAGAGACTGCTGGGGAAAAAAGCTGGAAAATTTTTACTATCACTTTACAACACTAATTAACAAGAAAATGGAAAACAAATGTTCTTGAAAAAAAAATATTAAAAAATATCTTTATTAAGATGGACACCTTAATTTTATGATTTCGGACGAAGCTTTTTTTTCAGTCTAGATAGTGAAGAATATTTTAATTGAACTTCAATAAAACTCATCAATAGTTTGTTTTTCTATACAGATCAAACACAAATCCATCCTTTATGTTAAATAGATTTACAGTATATTTATAATAATTTTTTGTGAATTTAAATCCAACATACTGGGATTCTCCATTGGCTTCAGATACAAGAGACTGAATTCATTACACTTGATTCTCAGGCTTAGACTGAAATATAAAATAGTTTTTTTTTTAAAGTATTGTTTTCTTTTTTCAACTCCATATAAATATTCAGAAAGAATTATAATTACTAAACTCATTTCATCAGAATTTTTTTTTAGTTTTCACGCAAAAGGAGTCAAATAAATTTCTTTTGTAGTTTTAGTATTGGAAATGTGCCGCTTGTATCGCTGGCTGATATATACTTTACAACTTTCTATTTTTGACGTTTTTCTTATAATTGGCACTTCGATTTTACTCCTTACAGTCGGGGCTTTTCCATGTTTTTTTTTCCCTTCCTTGCATTTTTCATGAGAATTTCATTTTCTTATGCAACACTATAAGTGCTACATTATCTAAGATGAGAATTTGACTTTTGTCGATGCTAAGTAAAATGGAAAACCGAGGGGGGGGGGGTTAAACATTTAACTGACTCTTCACATTTGAGAGGGCAGGACAACCAAGATTTATGGTCGCTGCCTGCAAACTTTTATGGTGTTTCCATGAAGTGTGATTCCTGCATAGGGTAGCATTGTCCATCATATTGTTGAAACACTGGAAACTTGCCGGCTATACTAGTTATACAGAAAGACCTCCTCTTTCTAACTCAGGAGATAACGATGCACCAGCTCAATGAGCTGTGCTTTTTCTCTTTCTGTGTTTCTGAAAGGAAACAGAAAATGTAGATCCGTCAGCGACACATGAGAAGGAGGGTAGGAACAACAGTTTTAGCTGGAGTGTTTCTTTGTCGCTTTTCTCTCATGGGGGTTAAAGGGGGTTCAAGGCCGAAGTTCGTTCCCCGGAGGGGAGTAGAAAGCAGTCAGATTTCTTCGACTGTAAAATGATTCGCTTCATGAGTGCTGCCTATTTTTCCTTTCAGAGACCTTAGATGAGAAATAAATCGATTTTAATGCTATCGCTCTATGTGTCCCTGTAAGAGTTAACGATATTTCAATAACTAAACCTACTTCCAAAATTGAAATTAACATATTTCGAATATCGATGTAAAATTTGAAATAGAATTGGCGTACGTACAACGGAAGATATTAAAACAAATGTGTTCCTCAATCCACAGTTTTCTAAAAGAAGATAATAAACATTATATCCATGTCAGAAACTTGGAATATAATTTAAAATTTATTTTATTGTTGTTAAAGACAAGATATATTATATCAACAGAAATTTTACAAAGTGAAAATGTTCAAAAAATAATGTTTACCGAATCACTTTTCTCCTTTCAAACAAAAATGGATGTTTTAATCAACGTCGGATTAAGATTTGTTCCTTGCCCATAGACAATATTTAAAAACTGTTAGCATTAGATTTAGATTTGTTGGTAAATCATAGCGTTTAAAAAAATGATGAATAGCATTTTGTTAGTTTCAGAACTTAAAACGTGAATAAGTAATAAGCAATATCAAAACACACACATATCACATTCGATTCTGACATATAATATCAATGAACTAAAATAGCGTTAAGTTTTATGGATACGGTACAAAAATTAGTAAAACTAATAAAAGAGACTATAATTAACTCTGAAACAATCATGTATTGCTGTATATTACATATTTGCTGAAATTTATTACAGTTAAAATTAAATAGTATATTTTTCACCTATTCAGAAAAGGTTTATGACAGTTGAATTCCTCTTTCTTTGTTTTTGTTTCATGTAATAATTTATACTTGCTGAATTTCACATGATGAACCTTTGATCAAATCAAGATTTGAGCATCGACGCACCTAATAATAAGAATATAATTTAGACTAAAAAATAAAAGCTATATAAAATATTTTAATATAAAATAGAAAATCTGCTAATTAAGTAGAATTATTCCTCATAATACAGATTTTTATATCTACGATTATATAACAGAAACCTATCATGAAATGCAGTTTTTTTAATCTAAAAGAAAGTTGAAAAATGAAAATGACTAATTTTCATTAGATAATTAAGTATTACAAAAAGGAATTGATTTCTATTGAATAAATGGCTTGATATGAAAATACGAAATTATATTAGATTTTAATTGCATGACTTTTTACAAAAAAATTTATTTTGTATTCTTTTTTTCACTAAAAAATTAGAAATGTGCAATGCTTTTTATTTCAATTTTTATGTTTGCACTAGAATTGATATTTGGGTTATGGAAGTCTAGTGATGTGATCACAAACAGCGGGCTTCCAATCCTGCCAGTTTTGATTTCATCGAAGATAGTTTATATCAAATATGTGAAGTATACTCGTATATATATACGAGCTCTGGTATCATCCTTGTTACTAAACTACAGGTCAGAATTACGAGATCTATCGCTTATACAAATAAAAATTCATATTTGAAAGTGATTTTGAGACAGTCACACTTTTTTTTTTTTTTTTTTAGTTTTTTGAGGTAATATCATCTTTAGAAAATAGATAATGCATGCAAAAACGATAATTCAAGGAATAAAATTTTGAAAATCGCTTCTATTGAATAGTTGCTATGGTAAACTAAGGCTTCTATTTGTACATTTCTGTTTTATAAATTAATACAGAGCATATTATACAGAAGTTATCAATATAATCGTAGCCCAGTGGCCGAGTGGCAGTGCATCACGTTTCAGCGACACAGGTCCGGGGCTCAAACCCTGGGCTGACAAGGTCGGTCCCTTCAGTGGGTCGATAAATGAGTACCAAGCTTGCACGGGAATTTAACACTGGCAGTTTTGCGTCAGACTAACCACCTGAACGGAACATCTACTCATGCACCTCAGTGCCCAAGACCAGAAAAACTAATACGGGCACCATAGGCCTTGGCTCTTATGGGCTATTGCGCCTTTGATTTGAGTTATCAATACAAGCCTTTATTATGCAAACTATTACAAACAAATTCAGGTGTTTTATATTATGCAATCAATCATATTGAAAAATTTTTAATGAACAAAATTCCGAGATCATAAAGAACATGAATATCTGTATAAAATGTACTTATAATGTATCTTGAAAATAATAAATACGCTTTCATTTTTTGTCATTCAATTTATTAATAATCATAACATTCGCCGCGGTCTATTGATGTGAGCTCTAAATTATTTCGCAGCATCTTTTGCAATACAACGCGAAATTCTAATTCGATAAATTAATTCCACTTATTTAATACCTAAATCCTACAAAGAGGTATTTCTAAATTAATTAAACAATTTCAAAAGGTACTAAAAAGTTTTAACGTGACTTTGTTCTCTTTTTCTAGCTCTCTTTCTCTCTCAGCCCATTACCTGTATTTTTTCACTCCTGAAGATGAGTTTAAAACGAACTAGGTTAAAAAAATTTGTGATATTTAAATACATTTTTCGGCAAAGAGTGAAAGTAATAACTAGAGGGAAAACGAACAAATGAGAAAGAGAACGTCTCTACCAGCACCTATATCACATTAAATAGTAAATAGGTTTCTTTCAAATATTATGTTGTTGAAAAAATCCTTTTTTTATCATTGCATATCGTTTATTTTTTAAAAATTTTACTGACAAAAGAAACATATTTATTTTACTATTCTGGATATTATTACTCTTCAGTCCTTAAATAGTCGTCCCGTTTTCTGTGAAACTAAACTTTCCTCAATTTAAAGGTGTCATTTTTATATAAAACATTAAGTAATTATATCGTTAAAGAATGGAAGTATCTAAAATTTTGCTTGTACAAAACTATTTAGTTAAAATAAATGCAAGGTTGAATTATATATAATTAATACTTATTTAATATGGCACGTTACAGAGAGCGATAAGGTCTCACCCTCTCTACATATATTGTGTATACATCTTGGAGGTAAAATTTGTATTTTGCTTACATCGTTTTAGAATTTTATACTAATAAATTTATTAATTTAAGGATTGGTTTAATTAAGTAAACAGTCTGATACTGAAAACACACACATTCCATTTATTATTTCATTTATAATTGCTATATTAAAAACAATACAAATTTCTAACCTTTGTTAAGTGGAATAATTATGTAAAATAAAATTATTGGTAAGTTTAATAAAATTCATATGAAACTTTAAAAATTTTGATACAATTTGGTATGCTCAAATCAGTCAATTTATTTTCCATCGAAAGAAATCTTTTTTTAAATAAAGTTTAGCTTTTTTTTAATTCTTTAAAATCTGTCGTTTCCATTTTCTACTTTCTTTTATCAGTTCGTGACAGATTTCCACAGTACAGACCTACTTATAAAAATTTATATTCTAAAAGAAAATTCTAAGTAGTATTTAGTTTTTGCGTCTATTTTTACTTCGTATTAGGTATTTCTACAATTTTTATCTTTTTTAATGGATCGCAGTCTAGAAGATTAATCATGGGTTCGAATCCTGGTTTTACCAAGAATCCACTTTGTGAAATTCTGCAAGCGTGACTTAATATAAGAAACGGGATCTCAAATTTTTCGAATGATGTATGGTAGTGAATAGAATTCAAATTAAACGTTCTAGCTGAGGTGTGACTGCATATAAATTTGAAGTCTGCTGCCAAAAAAACCCATGTTATTAAATTTCAATGTTAAATTAATTTTAAAATGACTGTAATTTTCATTTTTGTTGTTTTTTAATTAATAAAACAGAGACTGCTATTATTTAAATTTTCATTTTAAGGTTTAAGAAATGTTGAATAATTTTTAGCGATGCATTGAATATGGGACAATTTTCTGCCTAAAGTCATTGAATATGTATCTATAGCTTATCAATAAAACATGCATATTTTTTACCTTTAGTGCACAACGCTCTAATTAAATTCGATTACTAAAAAACCTGAACACATTAGTTATTTTAGGTGTTTTTAACATCAGAGCATATTTCAAAATTAAAAATGAATCATACCATATAAAAATAATGTAGACATTTTAAATTCTTTATTTTTTTTTCAATTCCTAATATTAGCTCACTCTCTCTATATATTATCTTGTTCAAAGTTTCAATCCTTAATAAAGTACTTTCTATTCATCCTATCAAGTTCAAATAAATTTTTTTAAACTTGTAGAGGATGAAACTTGATGTTAACACAGTTTTTTAAAAATATTAATTCATTATCTACCAGTTAATTAGTTAAATCAAAATAATTACCTTTTTTAGACAGTCAATGTAGGAATTGACTTAAAAATATTTTTTTGTATTACTTGTTAATGCTTTAATTTTAAAACAGCATTCATTTTTTGAAAAAAATATGTACGTGATCAGATAAGTAGTTTTTATGAGTTTATTTATCGGCTAAATTTTTTAAAATTAGATGTGTTAATCAACACTTGAATTTTATTTCAGATTAACGTTTTCAAGAGTTGGCTTTCTTTAACCCTAAAAAATTTTCTTATTTTTTCATAAGAATGGGAATATTAATTATTTGAATGGGTGCATTTGAATTTTTTTTTCGCTGATAGTAAAATTTAAAATGTTGTGACTTTTTCTAAGTAAGTTATATATATATATATAATAAAAAAATAATATATATAAAGGAATACAAACTTCATAAACTTTTTCGAATTGGTGTGACAATTGTAGGATTTCCGTTTCAGTTGTAATAAATATAGAGATAAATATATATTCAATCGTCAGGTTCAGGGACTTATTTTATAACAAGTGAAACGAATTCAACGGATGAGTAATTGCTAGTATTTTTATATGATTAATCACTGAACGAAAATCATTATATTTCTTATTAAAATTTAGTTATAACTGCGGATTTTTTATAATGAAATTATTAGTTAAAAAAATGAAATCAAAACATATGATCCTCAGTTTAAGACAAGAATCACAGCAAAAATAAAGGAAAAAGAAATTCGTAGTATAACTTGAAGGGTAGTTTTTAGGTATTTGAACCACTCCCCTATTCGTGACAAAAGAGGGGTCTATAGGAACGTATTGTGACTCCTATGGAATGTGAAAGACCAGGAGAATCGTTATCCTTAGTTCTGAACAAAAAGAAAAGGGGAATGAGCCTCCAGCATTACTGCGGGTGGGGAACAAATAGAACCCATCTCTAAACCTTATCTTCAAAAAACTAATATTGTTTTGAAATCAATCAAAGTATTAAAAAGCTAGGAATATTAAATGTTTACATTATTTTTACAAAGTATGATACATTTTAATATTTATTTATATTTTGATGTTAAATAATGCTAAAATAAATAGATTTGCTGAAATGAATATTAATTATTTGAATACTTCCCTCTGTTCTCTAAATACCATGAAAAATTATTTAATATTTCTTAAATTTAACAGTAAAAGGTAACCATTAGCAATAAAAAGGGTTGATTAAATATAACGATTAAAAAAAATAGAGACCGCCTTTCCCTCTGCAAATTATTATAATTTGCAACATGTGTTTACTTAATTTATAAACGGCTAGATATAAAGTTAAAATAACTGGTACAACAGTTCAGAGATTGCGCGCGCTTGAGTTCAATCGATTATCCAAAGTAAAATTTATATTT
>BMAO01023818.1:0-35948 GCA_019973975.1 Trichonephila clavata | reverse complement strand
ATGTCTTTTTTTTTCTTTCACACATTATGTATTGTCTATAGTTGTCAGCATTCGTTTCGAAAAGCACAAACTCAGGATTTTAGATAATATTAACTGTGGAAATGAGAAATGCATACATATTATTGCAGTTAAGGTAATTGGCATTAATATGCATTTAAGGCTTAATAAGAACATGACTGAAGCTTTTTTTCAAGATAAATCCTTGAGTGGAATATTTTCTAAGATATATATATGTCTGACTATTATAGGAAATTATTATGATGCTTTTTGTGTATTATTAGCCTAACATACATGTATTCGTCACGAATACTGCGTGCATTATTGGCTGAAATAAACTTTTCTCCGTGATATGAAATAAAATTCATCAAAATGTTTTCCATTAAAATAATTATTCTTTTAAGATATTCGGTTTCATGCAGGGAGCACTTTTAAGGGTGGTGGAGGAGTATCAGCAACACTGAATGAAACAGTAAAATAAATAAAAATTTAAATTGCTAATAATTTTTTTTCTATATAAAAATGTTTATTTAATGCTACTGTATATTTGCAATTAATTCAAAATTGATAAGTTTAAAAATTTGTATTAAAACCTTTGTTTTTTTTTCTTTACAATTATTAAAAGTATAAAAGTGACACACATAAGATTCAGAGATATTTGACAATGAAACATATAGTTAGCGAAATACTTTTTGCAAGTTTTAGTATACCAGAGTAATTTGCAAGTATCCACGCGTCCTAATTTTTTCAATAAACCATTAAGGATATATGACAGCTTTATATATATAGAACCTTGATCAATGAAGTTCGGAATAATCCTATAACAATAATATGGATGAAATATTAACGAAAGTTGATTTACTGTCCTTCAAAAGAGTCACCTAACGATTTGTTGCACAGATCCGCGGTTAATATGCAGTTCACCAGCTATCATGTGCATAGTTATTTTATGAACTTAAGTAATTAATTTCCTCACTCTCTCAATGTTTTCGTCACTGACGGAGGTCATTAGTCTTCCGCTGTGGGAGTTGTCTGAAGCTCTTTCCCTGCTTTTCAAAAACGGACGAACCACTCTTACACACATTTAATGGACAGTGCTTTTTTTATCTTCATAAACACGTACCAGCATCGCATAAGTTTCTTTTGGTGTCTTGCAAAAGTTAAAATTAAATTTTTCATTGATTTTTTGTTTGATCATTTTCCTGTTATCAGGTAAGAGCCATTGTACTAAACACGTCTTAAACGGATCACAAATGAGTCTAAACTGAACACCTGTTAGGAATATGCAATGTTTTCTTCAGCCAGTGTTGCCAGATTGTTACCAGTGTTGACTTCATACACCAAACTTTATGATCAGAGGTTGTGTACTTATAGACAGAGAGATAATATATATAATTTTGTCATAGTTTTAAATTAACTTGAAAGACACACAATAATACAGGATGCATTAATATATATTGTATTTCCTATAACCTAATGCACATAATATGTATAACTTACATTGGCATTTTCAAAACGAAAAAAATGCAAAGTAATCAGTTTAAGAGAACAGCAATAAACCAATATATTTCCTTTAGCATAAACACATATATGTTTGTATCAAGCATATATTTATATAAATATACTCTTCGTCTTCTGTCTATTTTGGTTCTCAAGCAAAGGATGTGAGGGTGTGGGCCAAGCATATGGAGCGAAGCATTGCTGAAAATAAAAAATGTTAATATTACAAATACAATCCTCAAATACAATAAAAAGAGTCAACACATAGATTATCCTACAGAAAATACGGCCTTTCACCTGTATTTTAATAATTCGAAGCACAACGCATAATAATGGAAACAATTTCAATAGGAGTTTTATTATTGTTTGTTTAGTGTTGTAGCACCTTGAGTGCTGTAGCAATATGAATTAGCTATAATTATATATGGAATGTATATATACCATAACAAATTATATATATATATATATATCGTGTTTTCCAACAAGGCATTTTGTAAAAAAAAACCGTCTTTATTCAACGGAACATTTCTGCTTCTGATTGCTAAGAGAGAAATGGCCCCCCTGTTCGTATAAGAGTCTTGGAAAACTTACGCCGGTATTTTTAAGTATCCTTCCTATTGAAGAGATATATTTGAAAGTTAAGCATGACATACGAGGTAATAAAAATTAATATTCGGGGATAAGTGTCTGTTTAGGGCCCTATGTTCTTCAATATAGAAATGGGTAATCAATTTAATACTTGAAGATATAACGGAATATCAAAATTAAAAGTGGTCAAGGGCTTTAATTTTAGATCTAATTTAATTATTCTTACACACACACACATATATATATATATATGACCCACGAAAATCATTTTGGCAAGGAGCTAGATTTTTATATGTCATTAGCCGCAGCTTTGTGCACAATGCAGATTTCAATACGATTTGACTCGATTCCACCATAATTTTGAGTTAGATGTCAAAAGGATGATAGAAGATGGCCAGGGAACCCCCACCTCTTTTCCTTTTCCGCCAACCTCACGAGAGAACATGTGGGTCGACGAATATTTAGAGTGCCTCTATGTCACGCAGGCACACTACAGTTTCAAACACCCATGCATTTCTGAGATTCAAATCATGGTCCAATGGCACAACAGTCAGCGTCATTAAACGTAAAACAGGATGGGGGAATAGTGGTATAAATAGCAGGAGGGAATACTTCCGAGGATACCATCGAACATAAATACTGTTAGCCATGGGGATAAAAATCACTACTCGTCTAGAACAAATTACATCCTTTAATTCACTAAGCTTTCAGCTTTGATGCTTTTTGTACCATCCTATGCATTTTTCTGGTGTTAGTGCCAGGAATACTCGTAGATGCTTGCTCTTTAAAACACCGCCAGGAAAATCTAATTTACAAGGCTTCCGATGAAATGTATTCCTCGAAAATGGATCTCAATTTTCCCTTGCTCAAATGAATTTTACGACTTCGGAGAAATTTCTGATGTTTAGTGATATCTGTTTGAATAGTTTCTTCTCCAATCACAATTTTCCTTCTTTATAAAACAACATTACTTCAAATACAATTCCTCTTATACACTTAAAATTTTGGTGCATAAGAGCTCTAAACACTCAATCTTTAGTAGGAGATTATAAGTAATCACGTATTTCTTCCAACCCGCTAATATGTGACATTTAAAAATCATGATAATTCTGTGTCTTACTGTACAAGTATACCTCGATAGATATTTTTCGTAGTAGATATTTAACTTCTTACACTACTCTTTTGTACACAGAAAACAGTGTTTCTTACACCACATTAAAAATATGCGGAAGAGATTTTTTCTGCTTTTTTAAGTAAGTATTTCAATTTTTTATTTACTTTTTACATGGTCTGATTAACTTCCCACATTATTCTTACTTCAGAATTTTAAGGATTTAAAGTACATGCTTGATTTGACAGAAGAAGCAGTAATGAGTAAGAGTAAGAATGATTCTAATGAAACTTATGTTAATGGGAAATATTCGAATGAAAATTATTACAAAGACTAAAATTTTCCTTTCTGTAGGCTGCAATGAATTTTTGCTTACATTGACACTAGTCACTACACATACAAACATGAATTGATTAAAATATTTAATAATATTTTTCTAATATAATCAAAGAAATACTTTATCCCTTCTCGAGTAGTATCATAGATGCATTTTGGCTTAATATGGAACATAATGGATTAACATAAAGGAGAAAAAATAAATGTGTATCCTTAGAAACTCCTTTTGCTACTTTTACAAAAGTCGAGCATCGATAGCATAATCAAAAATGTGTATAGCACAGACTCTTTCTTAAAGAAATGAATTTCTGAATATACTGAGTATCGTTAGAGAGGAGAAAATTGTGTTTTATCTTGATTTAAAATATATAAGGAATGATTGAAATCACTAGAATATCTGGGGAACACATCAGAAACAACAACACATTAAAATAATATCTTAATGTAAATGGATTCTTTCAAGTCAAAGAAATGAAAATTCCATTACAAAATGAACTCCTAATCTAGAATGTATATTGATTATAAGAACATCCTACACGAATTTTTCGAATTCAAGAAATTGAAATGACCAAAAACTGTATAAATATTAGATGGAACAGTTACTTGATTTAAATTGAGATAGTGAACTATTTTTTACTCAGAAAAAATAGGGTTTAGGGAAAGAACAATAAATAGTTAACTAATGGAATTAAAAAAATGTTTTTATTTCATGAATTTTCCACACCTACCCACACACACACACACACACACACACATATATATATATATATACTTCAAATAATATTTAAATTAAAAAAATTTAAGACTGCTTAGTTAAAGTAAAATATAGAAAATATATGGGGGGAAAATATAGAATTATTTTTAAACAATCATAAAAACTGGTACTATAGTCCTATGTTAGAAAAAAGTAGGTTAACACATCTTTCTGATATTTCATTAAATTTTGTTTCAAAGACTTGAAAAAGTGATAAATTATTTTTGTGTGCTTTTTTTTAAAGTATCGGTGTAAGAGATATTATTTTAATAAAGCAGATTTTGAAATTCAAAATATTTCGCATTTCATAACATGGTCACAAGTAATTCTTTTTTTAAAGTATATTTTAATGAAATAACATTCGAGTTCAGTTATATTAAAGCAGAAAGGATCATTCATATCCTTTTAAGTCGTTCTCTAAATGAAGAAATACTTGATGACTTTAAGCTTTCATTATCGCTTCTTGTTTTTTCATTAGCAACAAAAGATGTGTATCGCAATTAAATAGAACAACAAAGCTATTTTCGCTTACAAGAATTGCATTACTTCCATATAAGCATGTTGTTGGAAAAAATGCATCAAATTTATTTAATCGTCAGCTTTAGCAAAGCATAGCAAATAAAAAGCTTAAATAAGGAATGGTAATTTATTTTTTAAAAATGCTTAAATTTCCTTTGTATTGACGTTACAAATGAAACCTTTTGTGAAAACTAAAAAGAAATCTTAATTAATTTTACAAACTATCGGTAACAATTTTCGAAATTAAACTATTATTTCGATTTGTATTGAAATATGCCAGCTAATTTGTCTAGTAAAATAGGAAACATGTTTAATTTACATATTTGGCTCCTTTGGTCTTCCATTAAAAATAATAATAATAACAATAACAGTTCAGTAAAGTATTAGAGTGGAAGCTGAATGTATTCCTTTGATAAATAAATGCCACATGAGAAATTTTAAAAATAATTAAACTCTATGAAAATTTAATTTTCGGGCAATTCGATATGAAAAATATTTAAAAAAATTAGTTTTATTTATTTGTAAGGTGTCTTCAAGTCTAAGTAATAGCTACCAAACAAATTGGAGCCGAACTAAATAACTAAAAAGAACAGTATTAAAATACATTTTTAAAATACAAAATCAAGAAGGACCTGAGATATCACAGAGAAATTTATTTGGCCTATAACATGTTGCACAAAGATAAAACGATTAAAATTACAACTCCTTGTGATGTATGGATGATGACAAAATCACTAGTTAGTTTAGTCGCCAATGTTGACTATAACCACTGCTACACACCTCAGCATAGAATCAAAGCGGCTTTGCATGTAACCTTGAAGTACATTAGTCCATGCGGCTTCCACATATTGCCAAAGTTGATCTGCAACAGCATCTGGAGGTGTATCCCGTGTCAATCGTTGTGCAAGCACGGACCACACGTTTTCGATTGGCAATAAATCGAGAGAAGAAGGCCAAGGAAGCAATTAAATCTGATGTGTATAGAAAATCTCTTGAACATTGCATGTCACCTTTGATCGAACATTTTCCTGTTGATATATGGCTGGTGGCAAGTGCTGATTTTATGGGAGGGCCTCGGGGGCTCCAACACCTCAGAAATGCAGCGCTGGTTGTTCAGTGTACCGACAATGCATAATACAGGGGTGAAATCCAATACCATCCAGAACCATGATACCAAATTCAGTACCAGTGTGGTGATGCATAACGTAACAGTTTAGCACCCTCTCACCACGATGTCTCCAAACTCAAATCCGAACATCGTAATATTGCAGGCAGAAAAATTAATCGTCAGTAAACACACAACGTCGTTCCATTCTGTTGTTTATGTTCACTGATGATCACACCATTGTAGGTGCAAACGCTTCTTCTTGGTTCCAGTCAAGGGTAAATGAAGCAAAGGATGCCTTGAAGTTATTACATTCTGCTGCAAACGGCGTCGAATGGTATGAGCGGACACCGAATGATACATTACAGACTGAATCTGTTTTGCAATGGTTCATAATGTTGCTGCGTGATAATTCAGTGACATTCGCATAATCCCCCGTCCGTTGTTTCCTCCTTCATCCAGTGATGACAGAACTGCATCACAGTTGATTCGATTCGTCCAACATGTAGGCCGATTTCTCTGAAGGTCAATCTGCAATCTTTATAAGCTACTATTCTTCCTTGGTTGAATTTAGAAACTTAGTCAAAAACGCTCCATGTCTTCCAGGAGGCATACGTAAACCGCTTACGCAAAAAAAAAAAAAAAAAACGTGAAAAAAAACAATTACCATTCTTCAAATCTCCAATCTTTTCTATCCTTATATAACACTTTCAAGGGACATTATATTCACCTATGATGTGCGTCTGCGCTGCAATTATAATGATTTGAATATTTCATCGCCACCAACGCATGATGTAAATGTCTAATGGTTTGGGTGCTTCCTTCACGATGTTGCATTTTGTGTGGCCAACAGTGTATAATCCAATGAATGTGTAGATAAATCCAAAACAAGTCAGTAGAAGCTTGTTTTCAATTGAAAAATTTAACCTAGTGATTCTTAAACTTTCGACCATCGTAGTCCCTTTTTATGTATTAGCCTGAAATCATGGGCTCTAAAATTTTGAATACCTCTCCATTATTTTTTTTATTCTTTCGCCCGTTATAAGCATCTCTGTCATTAGTCGACGAGCAGCCCAATAAAATGATGACGAAGCATAAAAAGAATTAAAATTTGTCACCGTAGAGTTGTCTAAAAAAACTTTAAAACAATAGTGCAGTGCCTGAGGTGGTCACCATCCATTTCATCCTGGTTGCGCAGAGGGCATCAAGCAGTATCTTTTACTCCAATGCGATATAAATGCCTTCCCAAGTAGTCATGTCCAGAAGTAAACAAAAACACGCAACTCCAACAGATCGAGGCAGGGAACTAAGAACTCTACCACTTTTGTTAAGCACGATATTACACTTCTTACCTGCAGCCGCTTCACTATACAGGGAGACTCTATTAATTTGCAGTTTACTGTTAATGATTGTTTTGATGTTATGCAGAGGCAAGGGAGAGTTATATTGGGACATGAGATATCCCTCTTTAGCAAGCCTATTTGCTTTCTTATTTCCAGAAATGTTATAGTCGCTGGGAATCCACTGGAGCGCAATACTTTCTCTAGACTTCCCAAGTTTAGCTGATTTCCTTCTACAGGAATTCACTAGAACGTTTTCATTATATCTTGAGTTTATTAGAGACAAAATGGTAGATTGAGAACCAATAAAGAATAAAATATTATGTTCAGAACAGCTTTTCAATTTATCAATCGCAAATGATATATTGCTGCTATCTCACCATCAAAATTGTCACAATATTTTCCAACAGGATGACTAATACTGAAAGCACTTGTGAATAGGTTCCAGTACCAACAATTTTAATAGCATCTTCTGCTGAACCATCCGTGTATACATGGAATCATTTTCCAAGAGGATATCTGTAATGTATAGTAGCAAGAGCAGCACTTTTTAAGTCACTTTGTATAGAAAATTGTTTACCAACACTCCAAACAAGATCCCAGTGGCTCTTCAAAGCCATCTGGCACACAATAGGGTTAAGTTCCTGTGGGAAAACTTGGTGGTTAGGTGTAGGAATATCAAAAGTATCATAAAGATTATGAACAGTTGAAAGGAAATACTTATGAAATGTTAATCTTTCATTTGTGGGTCTATAATAGTTTAGGAAATTGTTTCTCCTTCTCAAGATCTTTTCAACCAGGTTTAGCATACTTCTTTAACTGCTTTCACTCAAAGGTTCCAAATCTGTCTGGAGTTAAATTGCCACTATAGGGGTTGATTTGGCCCCACCTGTGATTAAAAGCAACATACTGTTTTAGAGAAGATTGAGCCTGTTTTTAACAGAATCAGAGGCAGTTATTAAAACCTCATTTTCATATTCAACAACATGTTGGACATAACACTTATAGGTTGTACACAAGACATCTTGAGTTGAGCCCCAAGTTACACCAGCTAAACGCTTCAGCAGCTTAGATCTCGATCAACCTCTATCAAAAGTTGTATCTATAGGATTCTTCCATGTTAATTTAGGGTCTACAGGAATGCCCGAATAAAGAGTGTCAAATATCCGAGATAGAGCTTTTTTATCGTACTGAAGTTGGATGTCATGGTGTTTAGTACTGAGAGAAAGCAATTGAAAGGTAGTGGTCTTATCGGTATTATTGGAAATACTGTTCTCATAAGTCCAAATGTAAAGAACGTGTAAAGCCCGCTGAAGCCCATTCTCCAAACCAGAAATATCAGGTTCTGTAGCACTTATCACCATGTCATCAGCAAACAATAAAATATTTGTACCTGGAACCGATTTAAGATCTATAAAATCGTTAATTATTACATTAAAAAGAATTGGGCTCAGTACTGCTCCCTGAGGCAAACCCTGTCTGGTTTGCTTAAAGCCAGACAAAGTATGGTCATACCTAACGCTAATAAATCTTTAGTCAAGAAAAAACTCTAAATCTATTTATATAGGTTGCCAGGAATGCCACTTGAAACCAGCTTGTTAAGCAATCCAGCTCTCCCAACTCTATATATCAAATGCGTTCTTAAAATCCATAAACACATAGAAAGGGTACTTTTTGCTTTCTCTGAAAGCCATCCTTTATCTCTTGAGATAAGCAAAAAATTTGTTCAGAAGTACATTTATGTCTCTGAAAACCAGCTTGCCTTTAAGAAATTATTCCAATTTTGTCTAGAACATACAGTAATCTGATAGCGCAATCATTTTTTCAGTTAACTTGCTCATTATATTTGTAAGACAGATTAGATGGTAGCTGTCTATATTTTCGGCGGGTTTTTTAGGTTTGAGAATTGGTACGATTATAGCTTTTCACCAAGCACATGGCAAACCTTTCTTCCAGGTCTGATTAATAAATGCCAACAAAGTCATTTTAGCAGAGTCTCCCAGATTTATGAGAAACTCGGGTAAGAATCCATCAGGGCCTGCACTCTTGCCCTTCACCAAGGAACTAATACTATTTCTCAACTCCTCTAAATTAAAGTCACCATTAAAAATTGTAGAAATCTGATGAATTATTGTTATGTTGGGTTTCTCTCTTAATTAATATTCTTGATTGAAATACATGCTCTAGTAGCATTTTCCAATTGCAGATATTTAGTGAACTAGTCTAGGATAGCACATCAGTCAATTGTACTTCTAGGTCTTTCAGAATCTGTAAAAGAAAGAAATTTTAACATTAAATGTGACAATCGTGGACCCCTTCGAAAGACGCCGTGGAGCCCTAGGGGCCGCGGATCACTGTCTAAGAACACTGATTCAAACCCTTCCTTGTTTTTCCCTACTGTGAAATTTTACACTGTGCAGTCGGCCTTTTTCGAATTATTTCACATGTGCTTTCTATGGTTTCGAATAATTGCAAAGTTCCACTTGGTGGCACTTTCTATCCTTCTGCTGAGCACCCCTTTCCCTCACGCTTGTCTGAAAGACACTTTGTTGAGTATGTTCCCCCAACAGAGAAGAAAACTAATCCAACATGACAGAGTGCTATTTTCTGCTCAAAGACATACAGTAAAGGTAAGAAGAGAGACAAGATTCTACCTTCCCAAATGCGATGACGGGCAATGTGCAGTACCATGTTTTCGAATGTATTATATACGTTCCAAATTTGATTAATTCCTTAATTATATATGTTGTTATTGTTAATCATAGTTATTAAATGATGTGAATTTTTTTAAATTCTAGACAAAAGCTAGGTATTCTAAGTTTTATATTTATAGTTAGTGAGAATCGACTCCAAAGTCAAAGATTTTTCCGATACAAAAAGCCAAATTAACAGGTAAATTTTCATTTATTTTAATAGATTTTTAGGAAATTTTGTGGGTTATTATGTCTGAAAAGATATGTATGTTTGAAAATACAGATCAAAAATTGATATTTTTTTATCCCTTATCCAGAAAAAAATGAACCTGGAAGTTTTTAAGGTATCCGTACACCTTCAAAACGTCATTTTCGCCGAAATTTTCGATTTTTTGAATTTTGATTTTATTTTAAAATGTGAACCTTTTTCTTTAAAATGGTGCTTAAATTTTGTTTCTATCTAATTTAGAACTTAAGTTATGGGGATTTGAATTTTACTCGGTAGCTACTTTTTGAAACCGGAAGTACAAGTCTACATTCCGGAAGTTAAAAAAAAATGTTTGTTTACATTTTTATTTTACAAAGTATTGCTTAAATATGCAATAGTAGAAAATTTATACACTTTAAAAAATATGAATTTGAGTTTACAAAATCTTCAGAAAAAAATGGCAACAGGTTTTTAATAATATTTTTATCCAGAATCTGGCAGGAAAAGAGAGTGTGTTATTGTTAGTTTACATTTGCTTACGATTGCGCAGCCTTTCTAAGTTTCTGTTAAATCCTTTTTTATTGCTGAAAATTTTAATTTTTTTTCATTTAAAATGGGAAACTTAAAGCGCAGAATTAGTTCAAAAAGAAAACTACAATTTCGTGGTAATGGATCTACTAAAGAGATTCCAAAAATTATAGCTCAACATCCACCAACGCCAAGATCAAAATGTCTGCTGTTTTTGATGAGGAAATGGCAGAGTATGAGCATAAAACATTTACAGGAAATAGAATCATAGATATTGATGTCCTCTTAAATGTTTTTTTACAACTTTGTTGCCCAAGATGTTTCGAAGAAGGCTTATTGCTTTCTGAGGATTCAAGGTATGGTTTGTGTTCAAATTTTGTTATAAGGTGTAAACAGTGTAACTTTTACTCAGAGTTTTCTAGTTCAAAGAAAACTTTAAACTGTCCTGAAGTAAATACAAGATTTGTTTATGGTATGAGACAAATTGGTAAAGGTTTTTCTGCTGGGTTTAAATTATGTGGTACGTTAAATTTACCCAGGCTCAGTAAAACTGCGTACACTAATCATGAGAACAAACTCATGTCTGTGATTTCAGAAGTTAGTGAACTATCAATGCAAAAAGCAGCTTCTGAACTGTTAGTGCTACATCCTTCTAAAAATAAAATAGTTGAATGTGGTGTTTCAGTGGACGGAACATGGCAGCGTAGGGATTACACTTCCATGAATGGGTGTGTCGCAGCATTGTAAGTTGACACTGGTAAAGTAGTGGACATTGAAATAATGTCGTCATATTGCCCCATCTGCAGAAAAATTTCTAAAATGCTATAAGCATTGAATCGGAAACTTTTGCAGCAGATCACGTATGCCATAGCAATTTTCAAGGTTCTGCGTTGAAAATGGAAGCTGTTGGTGCGCCTAGAATCTTCCAACGTTCTATTGTGAAGCGAGGCCTTAAATATGCACAATATTATGGTGACGGGGATTCCAAGGGCTTTATCAGTGTCAAAGATACTTATGGTAAAGATAGTGTCACAAAATATGAATGCATCGGTCATGTTCAAAAGAGAGTAGGTGCTAGATTGCGCAAACTAAAGTCAAAAAATTCAAATCTGTCTGGTAAAGGCAAACTCACTGACTCTTTTATTTCTATTATGGAATTGCTGTTCGTAGCAATGTTGGAAACCTTTCCGGTCTTCAAAAAAATGTTATTGCGGCCCTATTTCATTGCTCAAGTGCCAAGAAACCCATAGTTGGTGATAGATAGTTGGTGCTACTACCAGCGATAAATCTGTCGAGAGCTCAAACGTCCTCCCGTTGGTGTGGTGTGCTAGTTAGGAGAGGAGGGTGCCAGCTCAGGTGTCGTCCGCGTCACTTGACCATGATTCAAAATTACGCGGACCGTCGCCAAAAGCCCTCGTGTTGCTAATCAGTGCGACGTTAATATTCTCTCACTCACGCTACTACCAGCGAGCACTATCTTGTGGCCAAAAACCAAAAGAAAAATATAAAGGTTTATCTAATGAAGTTTTAAACATGATTAAGCCTACATATTTAGAATTATGTACCAAAGAACTACTAACTAAATGTCTGCATGGCAAAACGTAAAACTCAAATGAGCGTTTTAATGGCATTATATGGCAGAGAGTACCGAAAGAAGTTTTCGTGTGCCTGAAAACTTTAAAATCTGGTGCATTGGATGCTGTTATACAATTTAATGATGGGCACAAGGGTTGTGTTGACATTTTTAAAAAACTTAATATAACTCCTGGTTATTTTACTTTAAAATCATACAAACATCTTGACGTAAAAAGAATTAACGATGCAGAACGTCATTGAACACCATATGTAAAGCAGCGTAGAAACATTTTAAAGGCAACCAGGACAAAAAATCAATGTTTTAGAGAGTAAAGAGGGTGTTATTTATAAATCAGGGGCATTTTAAGTATATCTAATTGTGTTTAATATTAAAAATTGCAGTTTTAAGTTTATTTCTGATTTATTTCAAATTGCATTTTTTTAACTTATTGGCATCTGACAACGTAAATATCAAAAAAAAAATTAGAACCAAATTAATAACTAATGTAACTAATTTGTGAACCAAATTAGTTTAAGACCTCAAAGGACTCATAAATTGCAAATTTTTCAATTTTTTGGAAAAAAAAATATATGTTAACGCCTCAACATTTCTGAGCATTTTGATACCAAAATGTTGTTGATACTGTAAAAAGTTCCGAAGTTATTGAGAAAATAACTAGAGAAATTTAAACAAAATCCTTATCTCTTTCGTATCTTTAACTTCATTTTTCTCAAAACAACAAATTTTAGCTTGCGCGCAGAAATTCTCAGAAACTATTTATGATATCGATTTGAAATTTCATACACGTGTTCAAAATTTGGCTCTTCATAACTTATACTTAAATTTTCAAAAAAAAATTTAAGAAAATTTTTTTTATTTGAATTTTATTTTATTTTTTTCTTAAAATATTAAAATTTTCGTTGTAATTGTATTTAAAAAATATATTTTTTTCTCTAAATTTTTTAAAAGTTAGTATAACTTTGAAAGTGAACATTTTTATACGAAGTAAAGTTAATTTTGTAAATTGTGATCAATTTCGTACTTCAGAATCTTGCGCGATGTAAAATACTAATTTTCAAATTTTTAAAAAATTGTCCAATTTTTATTTCCTTATAAATTTTAAATATTTTTCTCAAATACTCCGGAAATTTGAGAACGAATGTAAATATATGTGATTATCATGTGATAAAAATTTCAAATGATTGTTTTACTTTATTGCTAAGTTACATTGGTTTCAAGAAGGATATTTTTTTCGAGTGCATAGATATATGTTAAGAGTCCTCAGACCCCTTAAATTTTACAAGTACATTTATTTTATAGATTTAAAGAACCCCTACTATTTTCATGTTTATAGAGTTGATATATTTTTAGTAACTAAGATGTATATCATGTCTCGTAATAATTTTTTAGTGATTTTTCAATGTTCTTTTACTCGAACCTTGATAAAAATTGTAATAATTTGATTCTCATTAGGAAAATGGTACCAGCCCTAAAAAATGTTATGATGATCAACATCAAATTTACAGAAAAGTGATATTTTTGTTTTCATTTGAGTTATGTGCGTTATTCTAACAATGAATTTAATTACAATTTTCACTATGTTTTTCTCCCTAATTTTTTTTTTTTGTGTTATAAGTAAAATATTAAATGTATTTTTCATAGTTTTAAGTTATGTTTCATCAGTAAAAAATATTTTAATAGCAAATATTACAGTTTTTCAAAAAATTTTCTTCGAAGGTGTACAGATACCTTAAATAAAGAAAAATCTTTTGGCCCGTTTGTGTGTTACTTTTGTAAGAAGGACCATCATACAATTTTTAAAAACTTAAATTGATGAAAAAAATTTAATGATATTGTAAATTTGCTTGCAAAACTTGTGAAAATCGCAAAACACACTTCGTTCTCTAGCGAGCCGTATGTCAACAACAAGGGGTCTACTTTTTTTGCAATTCATTACGAGAATCTTTCTTCTGCAGTTCAAGGTTTCTCTTCGCAATAGCAGCTACAAACAGAGGCAAAACGTCTGTATTCCTTAATACACGATACTGATCTATATAATACAGTTTTTTCTGTGAAATGTTTAATTAACTATTAATTGATAGAAAACTAATGCGTAGGATTAAATTAGATTTGTAATTACTGTAAATTAAATCTATTATATTGTATCTATAGTAAATCTATAGTAATTGACAGTATTTCTCCATTAGTTAACAAAATATTTTCTTTAATTCCTCTCTATTCTCCATTATTTACTCTATTTCTTTTCTGATCACTCTACGTTGAAGGTTTAATCTTATGCTTCCTATTGAACAATTTCTTTATATTAATCCTCTAATAAAAGAATTTTCTTATTCTGCTGTCCATCATTTTCTTTAACAAAGATTTCCAAAGAAGTATTGTTTGCGCTCTCTGGATTTCACAGTTAGCTTGACACAAAAGCACTTTTTTTCTTCCGCACTGCTTCGGCTTTTTCTCCCAGTGAGCAACCACATATATTTCTACTACTATATATAATCCCACCCAAAGAAAAGTTAGCAAAGAACCTGAGCGGAAAAGGAATGAATCACAGAAAATCGACAGACTTCTCTATCGAGGCAGAATATTCACCCCGTGTCTGTAAATAGAAAAAGAAAAAAATTATAAAATAATAAGCGGGATACTCTATCAATAATGTGTGACACTGTTTAAATTATAGAATATATAAAATATTGGAAAACTTTCTACAACCTTTATTATTGAAGATATAGTATCAAGAGATGAGAATATTTATTGTAGATTAAAATGCCTAGGGAAGTTCTCTTAAATATAACTGATGTATTTCTTTGTTTTAAAAGTTTGGAAGTGTGTTCCGTAGAAATATTTTATATATTATTGGGGCTATATATTTCTATTAAATAAGAATATAAACTTTTATTGGAACATAATTGCATATGATTGCATTGGGAATTCAAGTATCCAGTCAATTTTTTTCTCTCTTTGATAGTACACGTTTTAAGGATAATATTCTACAAAGCATTAAAATATGACATTTGATTTTATTGCATATAATATTCAAGTCAATTTTGTAATTAAGTGTATTGTAATTCAGATTGTTATTACATAAAAATAAAGTACTTTATTGAACTGCACCTATAAGAGTTTTATAAATATCACAATGATTCATTTAATGAGATTTTAATTGATTTGACAAAGTACAAATTTGTTTTATAAATGCTTTGTAATGCAGCTAGTTATTAGGCAGTTAGTGTTCATAGTGTGCTTGGCATCGTAAGTATAATTACCTCTTTAACAAACTATTTATAGAGTAAATTAACAGTTAAATTTATTTCTCGTTTTCAGAGTACATTCGTATTTTCAGGAAAAATATTAACTCGTACATGTCGCTTTCAAAAAGAATCTTTCAATATTAATATGGATGAATACAGAAAATGTGGTGTATTAATATTTATAAAAACAAAGTGCTTTTTCTAAGAGTAAAAGTACATGTGCAATTTTTTTAAAAAACTGTTTTACTCATATTATTAAAGTGGTAAAATGATTGATAAATCACAACACAAAAATATTGTAATATGCTTTTAATGTTTTTCATTATCAAAGCAATCAATATTTTTCAAACGTTTTATGAACTATTCTGACTTTATCAATTCTATCTTAATAAAAAGGGATAATATGAATGATTTGAGCGGCATTTATTCTTTATAACACATATGTTTATTTTAAGCTAGAGCAAAGCATAAACTTTAAGAGAAATCAAACTGAATTGCAGATAGGTTTAATATACACAACTTGATTTATTCTTTCGAATATATATATATATTAGTTTTGACACAGGATATGTGCTAAAGTATAGTAATTACTATAGATTTTAAATGATTAATAGATGTTATTTATATCTGCTTGCATAAACAAATTTATAACATTATATTGAAAATTGAATGTTCATTTTAGTAAAGTTAGTTTAGTAAATTTAGTTTTTTTTTCGTAAAAGGCAAATAATAATAATATCTTTGATTGAATAAAATACATTCTATACATTTTTAATGTCACAGTGCTTTCATGAAAATAAAAACTTTTTTTCCAAAAAAAAGTTTTACTAGTTATAGAAAAAAGAACTAAACCATTACCGAATACTTTTTGACATATAAAAGAATTTTACTTTTACATTTCTTTGTTAATTATTAAATAAACGTCATTATTTATATAGCACAACATTCATATTCTTGAACATATTAAAGTTATTTCAAGTATTTTTCACATTGCTCATAATGGAACAGGGTATGGTTTAGTTAAAATATTTTAATTTAAGGATTTTCAAAATTTTTTTGGTTGCCTCCTATGTGTGTATTCTATGTAAAAACGATTTTGTGCTCAAAATTTCATAAAAAGCTAACCATTTCATTTTTTATAGAAAAATTCTAAAATTTAGGAAGTGATTTTAAAATGCTACTCCTCCAACAACAAATTACGTGAAATTTGATTTACAAGTGAATCAAACTATGTATAACGAAAGTTGATAAGGGTTTTACTAAAACATGATTGGTATTCGTACAATATTTCTTTTTATCAATGCTTATTGAAATTTCCTTTAAAAATGCATAAATTCTGAGTTAAGTTATTATTAAAAATATTGCTTTGATTCATAAATGCATGACAACTTTTGTTACATATACTATTAACAAAATGTAAAAAAAAATCCAAAGCATTTGGCAGAGAAGAAATGAAGCCTTAGCATTTTAAATGAAAACAAACTAGTTATTTTATTTTTCTGAGATAAGTAAGTTTAAATTTTTGATTTGGGCCATAGGAATGGGAATAAAACCGAACGTAAAAGCTATCATAATTCTGCGTTTTTTAAGTTTAGAGTTTTAAAATTTTTTGACGTTATGGAAAAGTAGATAAAAAAAGATTTTGGCTAAAAAAAGTTACATTTCATTTTTTGACCGATTTTTGTCAATTGAATCGTATTGTGTCCCCTTAAGGACAATTCAATGCATGCCATCTGCGTAATGCACTTGAATATAATGAGTCATAAAAGGGTTTTTTAATCAATTTGTGTTTATTTCTATGACTAGATATCACATCATAATTAGTTTGTTAAAGGTAATTTTTTTTTAAAAAAAATAAACATTTGAGGTCCATTAGGATTTGCATGGATTAAAATTTGGAGCGCATAACAAAATTTGAGAGTTTAAAAATGTATTATTAATCTTTATTTTATAATAGAGCTTATGCATTATGGAAAATATCATATCTTGCTTTTGCCATTCTTGGCATGTTTGTATTTTTACTAGGGGAAAATATCAAAACTAAAAATATTTTAATGATAAATATGTTATTGAAGTTTTATATCAAATATGGAATAAAGACCAAATAATATCCAGTAGTATCTTTTAATAAGGTACCACCACTTTTTAAGAAACTGTTACGAAATTGTTATTAGAAGCAAACAAATAATAATAATATCAGTTATTTTTTCATTAATGTTAATTGCTTATGAATTGAAATCCCACTAAAATTAATCTGCTCAATTCATCAACATTTATTCACACAGTCTTCAAAAAAGTAAATTATATAAATTATTTATTTCTTATTAATTAGTAAGCATAGAGTGAAATCAATTTGTTTTCATTAATCAAAAAAGAAAAATATATTTTATTTGTAATTAATTTAAAATTTACGTTATGGTTTAATAAGAAATAATAAATGACTACCAAGTACATATAAATATTTTTTCTTTTTCCAAGATAATTAATAAGCTATTTTATAATGATGAAAACTCTTATTTTTAAGGACACCAAAAATAAAAAGATATTAATTTTAAGTCAATTTTATGCAGTGATTTTACTCAACTTTTTTTTCTTTTCTTCTTCACGTACTTCTTTTTCACATATCCCATCACCAATGAACTAAAATTAAACTGATATTCTTTGAAAAAACAAAGATGTAGAACATCTGTAGAGCTAATTGAGTACAAAGTTTCCAAACGTTTAATCCGTTATTTTTTTTTTTATGTGAGCCATCTATTTACGAATATATTTAACTTTTAAGGTTACCTCATGAAATGAACCATCGAAAATAGTTTTCAAGTTTACATGAAGACTACTCAGAATATATGTATATATTGATACAATTTCATACTTATTTTTAACTGATCTCCACTAACACTTGTCGTATAAATAAAACTTATTCATTCAATTACCATTTAGAAAAACACATTGACATCGCACTATTGATCTATTCGAGAGCTTTTGACGACAGACCTCTTAATTTTGAACGAAGCCTGAGATAGAGCCCCCGTCTCTTAACTTCCACTCCACACCAACGAGAGGACGTTTATACCTCAAAACATTTAACGTGCATTGGCCTCATCTACAAGGAGAGGCTTCAGCGGTACTCATAACACGCCAACCACATATCCGTTATCTTGGCCTTGACTACCACGGCCACAAAACGCTGTAGAGGTGTTATAATAAGTAGTATAAAGGAAATATATATAGTAGTTTTTTATTTTTCTGATAAAGGCTGCTTCCTTGTTATTGATAAATGGTGGTTATTTTATGATCTTCACTAAAACACTACATATAATTGTGTTTTGAAGCAGTTGCACATGTGTGTTGAATTGTTAGAGGTCTATGGTTTACTTAGTTAATCAATGTTATTAAAAAGAAGCGTGTGAGTGGCATAGCCACAATTGAGGAAGCCCAGATGTACGGAATTCAGTACTTCAAAACATGGTAATAACGGTTTGCGTTTCAGAGAGAGTTCCTTTGAATTTTTCCTAATTTATTGTCAAGGTAATTTTAAATTATTCTTGCCTAACTCTTAAATGAAACGCTACAGAACTATAATTCCTACACTATCTGAGGGATCCGAATGATTGGAACACGACTAAATTTATTTTGAGTGTAAGTAAAAGAGTCAATTTTTGGTGAATTTTTTAAAAAAGGGCGTTCATTTTGGACATTTATTTTGCACGTTTACAGTCACGAGACAGGCGAGAATCCAAGAGATGTTAAAAATGTCTAAGAGTCTACTTCGACCATCCCGGCCAAGATTTTCAATCATACTACCGGAATTCCATCAGGACCAGGGGACTTGAGAAGGTCAATATCGCGTAGAGCAGCCTCAAGCTCATGCATACTAAAATCTTTAGCGAAGAGAGGATTTCCATATGATTAGTATTTCTACAACAACCATCAAATATGTTACTAGGTTACCTTTATACCTTAGAGGAGTATAAAGTACTAATTTTCTGGTAGTGATAACCAAGACAGTTAGCCGCTTCTCTATCAGTGTGGGGAATACTATCATTAATATCATGAATCATGTTGCACTTTCCAACTTGAGGCTGTTCCCTGCTAATGCTTTTCACTAGATTCCACAGTTAAGTATTTGGAACTTTAGGATCAAGATTGGAACACAATTTATTCTAATTGTCTCGTTTGATATATTAGCATAAGTGCGCTTAATAATAACATTTAATTTCTGTAACTTGGTTCCGGTTGAAAGTTCAATAGGTACACCGGATGCCCTAAGTAGATATCTATTCTTCTCCACCAAATTCTACAGTGGTAAAGATTTATGAATAAAAGGTTTTTTGGTCTTCTTGAAGTTACCTCTAGGAATAGTCTTTTATCGTTCCTGTTAATAATATTTTTTAGTGCGAGCTAATCGGAGTAAGAGGGTTCCTATTTATTTAGCTATGAACAGAAGAGGAATTGGACTCATAACCAGCCTTCTCAAAGTTCTAAAATTGTTTCCTGTCTTTGAACGCAGACTGCATTGTGTCCAGCGTAATCAAAATTGGTGAATGGTAACTTCCAATATTCCCCAAAACTGACCAGTCGCTTCCGGGAAAGATATTGCTACTAACAACTGCAACATCTAAGTCCTCCACTCTGGCATAGCTATAGGACGAGTGAGTTGAAGTACCGTCATTCAAAAAGCAAAATCGACTATGATCGATCATATTGATGAGGTTTAGGCTTCCCTTGATATTGCCGGAACAACCCCATTTCAGATGTTTGGCATTAAGATATACAATGAAAATTGTGTTATCTACAAATAAATTAATCAAATTAGAGGGTAGGCTCTTGCTTTTTGGTGGGTGGCAAATATTAATTATGTTTAGCTTTTCCCCTCTCCAACAAATCTTGATACTATGTAGTTTAGGGTTAGAATTGTTAGCACAATCAATATTAATACTTTGGGAGGCTAAATATCGAACGAGGAAGGCCAGGTCACCACCACGTTTGTCTTTTCTGTCTTACCTATAAATTTTATATCCCTGGATCTTAAGGGAGTGGAATCCTTCAGTTTAGATTCCTGGAGAGCAATAATAAATGCTTTATAAGCCCTAAGGCATATTTAAAAAGAAATAACTAGAGATCTCAGACCGAAGTCCATACTAACTTTTATAAAACAACCGTTTGGGAGTACACACAAAAATTTTTATAATTTTATCTTACAATTTTTTGTATGTACTCCTAAACGAATGCTTAGTAAAAATTGGCATGGACTTTGGTCTGAGATTTCTAGTTATTTTTTAAGAAAAAGCCTAATTCAATATTTTAAACAATTTTGTGTTTTTTCCAGGTTTACCTAGAAAAATAATTATTAAAAATTATCAGCCAGAGAATATACACTGAATTGCCTCTGAATTAAGGATAGAAAGAGGTACACAAATTTTGTAGCGCTGCGCATCCTTTATGCGTAAGTGAGGGTGCTGTGGTAACTGCATACATATGACATACCTTAATTCGTTGTTGTTGGAATTTCCAGTATGTGTAAACTGCCTGATTTAGACGCCTTTGATCGCGAGCCAATTGTCGGTGAGGGATGCATGGGTCATTCAATTTCCAAAATAGTCAGACAGCTAGGACTTTCAAGGTCGACAGTGTCAAAAACATACCAAGAATATATGGATTGTAGATAAAAAAAACTTGCAATCTGACAAACTTCAAAGGACAATTAGCCTCAACAGTGCGTGGTCAGAGACGGCTCAGATGCATTGTACGTAGCCAGCGAAGACAAACATTAGCTCAAATTTCCATCAATTTGAATGGCGGTGCCAGTTTTACAGCCAGTAATTGGACTGTGCAACGCTCGCTTTATTATATGGGTTTCGCGAGGCCTCAACCTACTAGAGTACCATTGCTCAATGCTCGTCATTGACCTGCACGTCTTGCCTGTGTAAGAGAGTACAGAGACTGAGGTGTAGAACAATGGAAACAAGTAGCATGAAGTGATGAGTCTCATTTCCGACTACTTAACTCTGATGGGAGGCTCAGAATACTGCGTCAGGCTCATGAAGCCATGAATCATGCATGTGAGGATGGAACTATACAATTGCATGGTGGCTCATTCATGGTCTGGGGTGTCTTTCGTGGAACTGTTTTGGATCTTCGGTACGTGTACCATTCTGCCTCATTTAAATTCGGTACGTAGATTAGCTGAATGATCATCTCTATCCGTTTATGCTTTTCTGTTATCCGCACGAAAATGGTGTTTTCCAGCACGACAACTTTACCTCTCACAAGTCCCGGTTGGATACTGGCTGGTTGGATGAGCATTCCTCTTACTTTTCTGTCATGAATTAGCCCCCTAAAATCTCAGAGTTAAATGTTATTGAGCACCTGTGGGATATTTTGTAACAAAGCGTAAAATGCCTTACTAAATTATAGACAGATTCAGCCAATATTTGACAAGTCATTCCCGTGGCTTGTTTCCAAAAACGAATTGAATCTATGCCTCATCGTGTGGTAGCCTTTATCAATGCCAGAGGAGGCACAACTCATTACTAGGTAGCTATTCCTATTTCAATGGCAATTCAGTGTATTTTCTAAATCATACTAATTTTTGTTTACAATAATCCAAGAAAAATAAATCACTTAAAATGAGTAAAAAATTTTTTAAAATTGAGCACTTTATAAGATTTTGGACAAAAATAAAAAATCCTAATTGTTTTTAAATTATAAAATAATGATCAATTGTTACCTTTTATTTACAGAATCAGCATAGTAATATAATTTAAATATGAAACATACATTTTTTTACTGTTACTGTCTACAAAAAAGTTCTTGGAAAAGGGTATTTTGTAGCCTTAATGTAATAAATTATAATAATACTCCATCTTTTAAAAGAATATTATACGTATCGAGAAAAAATCCAAATTAGATTTATTTCAGTTTCTTAAGACTTAGATTAAACTAAGTTAAAATTTAAAATCAACTATTATATTTTAACTAAACTACAAAGTGAATATTATATCATTTTTTAGCTTAATGCAGTGCTTCTCAAACTTTCAATATTTGGAACCCAATATTAAATCATAATTTTCATTGCACTCCCCTCCATACCATATCAATATATTAAATTCAATAATACTACGTCGCTTACACGCGAAGATTACAGTACTATATACTTTATTCTCTCATTATACAACATTAGTTTACCTGGAAGTATATAGACGCATTTCCGAAGTACGATTTTTTTCTGTGCGCTGCCATCCATAAAATTGTTCCGAAGGCATTAAAAGGACCTTGATAGTGTTTGGGAACTATTTACTTATTTCAGAGGATTTGTTTATTCTCCCCCCTCCTTCCAAATACATCTTATACTCGCATCTACGTGTTAAAAGGTGGCATTGGGGAGCGAATTGCGTTATGTTTAATCGGCATTTGGGATTAACCGTAAACCGTAAAAATTATCAAGATAAGTATTGTTTTTTGTTTTTAATTTTATATGTAAACAAGCCCATGGGGTCTCTGACAATTTTTAAACTTGTTTTTAACTTAGTGTGCATAAATTAATTATAAAATATATTGCGCAGCACTGATGTAACCTTAAGTGTATTATATCAGTGTATATATCTATTTCATTTTTATTATTATGCCAGAATGCATTTTGTTTGTATATTTCAGTAATTTGATAATTTGTTTTTGAAAAGTAAACTTTTGTTTTCAACTTTTTAATATTCTCGTGCTCTCCTCATAGAGTTATCATGTTCCCCCTAGTGGGGGCTCGCCCTACAGTTTGAGAAAGCTGGCTTAATGCATAATTTAATAGCAGATGCATTTGCTGCTTTCTTTATAAGAAATCATAATTAAAACTCCATAAATAATAATAATCCACACTACATACGTCTGGAAATTATGATAAAAAATACTTACTTCAAAAGAATGGCATTTTCGGTGATCTACTATTAGATTAAAATAAATAACCAGAAGAATAGAATTATTTGCCAATTTACTGATGATCATGGAAACATTATCTAGGAATGTAATTAAGAAGAGCAGTAAACACAATAGAATAAATACATTTAAGTAATGAGATTCCACTTTGTCGTGTTGATCAGATCCAATAATTGTATTATATTCATCAGAAGAGGGGAATTCCAAAGGTAATAAAATGCTATTCTTTTATTGGATAGATTTTCTTCGGTGGATGGAATTAAGTCATATATAGAACAAGTACGCACTCAATTAATTATGTTAAAATAACAAATCATTTTACTGATTTTTTAACAACAAAATAATTTTTTGTTTATCCAGCTTATAAAAATATAACATTGCCACGGAATATTAATATTTTGAAATAGCAACTAGGCTAATATGACGCATTTCTCGTTTTGAGTCTCACCAATTATTGTTCATTTCGTAGCTTGGCATCACAAAATAAATAAACTTTCATCTTGTGGTTTTGTGTGAATATGAAACGTTTTATTAATGGCCTCTAAAAATTTTATTACATGTGGGAATTAATCTGTTTCTAAGACAAATCTCAATACAAAGATGAATCTTTGTTGTTGCACAATCTCAAGTAAAAATTACCTTAATGCTTCCTTAAGCTGTTAGTCCAATGACTTGCATGCAAATTCCTCTACACCTTGTACTTAAATAAATAAATTTTCCTGCCCTATAAAATGTAGCTTTATTTCAATTCCGTGGAAACACAACAGTTAGCTGTTAAACTACTGACGCGAAGCTACTCGACACACTCCCCAGCCACACCACGCCACGTACGCAGTCATTTATTGCATAGACTCGAGTATGTGGTGTAATGGGGGAGGGAGAAAGGCGTGGATAAGTAAATCATTCTCAGAAAGAAGTAAGTCCTTGGCAAGCAACACTGTCGAGGTTATTCCATTGCTTTCGAAAACCTCCAGTTTAGTTTTACTGATAGCAGTGAAAAGAAAATGATCTTACTTTGGATTGTCTTATATATACGCCAGCGGAAAATGTAGCACCTGCGTGTATATATAAGCCAACGGCAGTTAAAGGTGTAATAATTACACTAAAACATTGTCGAGAATCTCTCAACCTAATTTACAATGGATAAGTTTCTATATGTGGGAAAATGTATGGCCATTACGAGCCTGCATGCACCCTAATGAAACATTTGTACAGAAGAGCTGGCAAACATAATTGTTACAAGATTGTAAAAGGCCACATGCTGTGAATGCAAAACAGAGAGAATGTTGGCAGGACAGGACGGAACTTCGCAAAAACATCCCAGTTCAATATCGAATGTGCTACATCCTATTCCATATTACTTTGACGCTTTTCATCACTATGCGTAGTTCGGCCTTCACGTAATAAATTGACAGTGACCTTTCATACCACAGTATAGGAAAACTTATCTAGAATGAAGTCATAGCTAATCAACTTTTCTGACAACAGAGGGATATTTTATAGTATTCAAGTTGCTTTTTTTAAAGCAAATGATATCCGATATTTGCAGCTCAATAATTCATTGTCTTACAGAAACGTGCTTGCATTATATCTGATATAATTTATTAGATAGAATCGTTGTTTTGAGTACTTTTAAAATAATTAAGTATTTGCAAATATCATGCAGCTGTGAGCAGTTGCATTACTAAATGTCATTTTTATCTTTGCTGTTTTCTATCAAAATAATTTCGAGTTCCATAAGATCTGAACATTCCTTGAATGCTTAGAGGATGTACACACTCTTCTTGGATCAACAAGGTCACTAGTTATTTCTCTAATAAAATATAAATGATAGTTGACACACAATGAGATTCGGCCTCTAGAAGATTCTCAACAATTGAAGGCGAGAAATCCGGGGGAAATGAATATCAAAGAAAATAAATTTTCAAAAAAAACCCATTTCTTCGGTGTGTTTTCAGCTCCCCCCCCCTTCAACTAACACAATGCAAATTTATATTATACGAAAAAACTTCCTCGGTAAGTTTGTCTTTAATTCCGCTTAACATGTTGTCCACAAAAAAATATCAGAAAATAAGTTAAAATACGAGTTAACTAAACTCAGTATTTTAGAAATAGCTTTATAGGTTTCAAGTTTCTAGAAATGATGTATTTACACCAACGTTTCTGAAATTTTTGGGCGCACCACACTAGAGGGGCATGATAACTATGGGTAATGGGCTCAAAGATATAAAAAAGTCGAAAAGAAAAAATATTTAAAAAATAATTATTAATTTACTGAAAGGAAGCAAAACAAAATACATTCTGACATAATAAAAAACAAAATACACATATTTAAACTGATATAATATACTTATAAATGCATCCATACTGCATAATGTATTAGATAATTAATTTAACAATACTAAGTTAAGGACAAGTTTGATAATTATCAGTGACTAAATAGGCTTGCGTATATAATATTATATACATAATTTAATAATTTTGATATAGTTTGTACGATTTATAAGTAAAATCAAAGTGGAGCTTGACCATCAACATATATTTTTCTAGAATTCAGTACATTGCTAATGGAAAAGAAGGGGGCGCAATTAAAATTCTAATTGAAAATCGGGACGCAAATATCAAAATTTTGCGAAGCACTGTTTTACACGCATTGATCTAATGAATTTTATTCCACTGAATATTTCATAAATAAGTATATGTCTAACAAACACCAATGCTTTATAAAAAGAAAAAAATTATAACCAATTACTAGCATCTCTTTTTTTAGAAGAATATTAAAAGTAATAAAATTATTAATAGAAATATTTTTCTGAAGTTTAAAATACAGTTTTTTGACTAAAGATGTAAAAAATTTTAAAAAGTGGATTTTAGTATAAAAAATATCTTTTTAAATTTTGTATCAAATTCATAAAAAAATTCCTAAAGCAAAGCATTTTTCGTAATCCTATCTCTACTTCTCTGCTTCGTTTCTTCGAAAGGCTTTGTCAAAATAAATTAAAATCATGACTAGATTTTAACTATTAAAAATGTTTTTTTCATTCTAAATTTTTTTTTATTTATTCAAAGATTCTGAACTTGACCGCTAAAAACAAATTCCAAAATAAAGCTATTTCAAATTATAATTTTTTTTGGAAAAATAGGAAGTTAGAAATTGATGAATGGAAAAATCTTTAAAAATAAATTATTTAAAAGAAATTTAATTAATAGAAACCTTTAGATTCCTTGCTTCAATTTCTAATTAAGATTTTTCAAAATTTATTCAAGCCCTTAGAGATTATTACACAATTTAAAACATCTTTTTTTCTTTTAATATTTAACTTTTTTACCAAGATCTTGTTTAAGAGAACAAATATAGAAAAAATACGCTTCACCGTATCTGTTTAATTTATGAAGAATTTTGCGGTTGCTATTAAATAGTGAAGAAAAAGATAAGAAGTTTTAATATACTTTTTATAAACATACGGTCTTAGTTTTCATTAAGTAAGTTGTCCTTTTTTTTAAGACAAAACGTCTTTGATTTTCTTAGACTCTCATCTTCTAAGAATATCTTTCTTTTATAAACAGGAAAAAAAACTATAATACTAAATATTAAAATGAACAGTTGCAATTTATTTAATGATTTGATTTATAGGATATTATTTTACTCGAATATTTCAAATGTTTATGCTTAGATTTAATAAGGAAAAACATATGGTTGTTCATATGCACTTGTAAAATACGGCACGTGCAACAACTCATACATTTTTTATGTAGCAGCCGGATAAGGATATCTCTACACTTAATAGCTGGAACAAATTAAAAATACTATATTAAATGTTGTATTCGCCAATTATTTTATCAACATATAAGTTATTTTTATAGCATTCATCTTAAATACAACACGTACTTCTGTAGACAATATTTTAAATAATCATACTTTCAAATACCCTACCCATCACCCCACTTTAAACTATTATAGATACCAATGAGACATACAGGCCACACTACATTTATGAAGTAAAGAGCATAGAAACGTATAATTAAAATTTTGCTTAAATGTAACATCGAATTATTTTACATATATTACTATGTTGCAAGTCTCTTTTTCAATGCAGATTACCATATTGTATACGATTTTTTTACAATGATTTTATACGATTTACTATAGGACACGTATCTGCAAGGATAGTGAAAGGATATCGAGAGCAGCAAGGACCGTCTACATGGAGACCATTATTACAATTTTCTTCACAGTGCAACGTAGAGACGCAAGGCAACCATTTTGATTTGAAAGACAAAACTGGATACGAAAGTATTCCCACTTCGCGTCGTCTTCTCAAACGCCCCGGTACTGCGTGACCCATAGTGAGGGAATCAGCTGTGTCGCACAGTGGTCAGTTTTCTCGATCTGGCGCACGGAAATTATTTTATAGCTTTGAAGTCTTCATAATATCTAATGATCAAAAATCGTAGTAATTAATGTAAATTGGTTATTCTCTTTTTTTTTTACCAATAAATAAGGTGAATAGGGTCTTAACTAATTTATGTCAAGTTTGAATTTGATAAAGAATAAATGATTGCTGAGAGGGGAACTAGTTTTTAAACAAGGATCTAAGGATATTAACAGTAGTAGTAATTTGACACATGGGAGAATATATACAAGAAATAGGACGACATGTTTAAAAAAATTACATTTTAGCATATTTAAATAAATACAATTAAATATAACAATGTACATATACAATAAAGGATAATACGTAGTGTTTATAAGGACCGACACCAATTAAACATTTTTTTTTTATTTATGTATTTTAAATTATATTTTAGCATTTCTTTGCCAATCCTTTTTAAGGAAATGACAAGAGATAAAATTTTGCAAATATTATTCACAAAATTTTACAAATTTAATTTTTTTAAAAAAATTTGAAAATTTATAAAATTTTATTCTTTTTGTGTTAATAAATTTTTATAATATTTCTAAGGATGTTTTAAGCACCTTTACGAATCGATTTTGCAAAATCTTAATTAATTTTAGAGAAAAAAATAAGAAAATGAGATAAAAATGCTAAAATTCAACCAAAAGCGTAATATCTCCCCCATTTGAAGTTTTTTTGGTTCACATAATATCGAAATATTATATTTTTATGAAAAACAAATGAGGGAAGAACTGAAATTATAAAATTATTTTCCTGGCGAACCTTTAGATGTCTACCATGCATCAGCTTTAAACCTCGCCTTCAGTGATGTAATGCTATTTGGGTATCAATTTGTTTTAAAACATCTTCCTGAGCTTTAGCTAATCTGTATAAGGTGTGGAAAACAAGCGCTTGCAGTGGAACCTCTACTGATATTTCATCAATGACGATACCGGGAAGATAACAGTTAATTTTAGACTCTAAAAGCTTATTATAGTTCGGGTAAATATCAGCGTGGAACTCTTTGCTCTATTTCCTTTTATTCTATTATATTGGCCTTTTGACATTTTGGTGTTGACATAAAGAGCCAAGGCCTGACCAGGAGTCATTTTTTTCACCCATTCTGACATTTCTTCAGGCGAGTAGCACGTCTAGGTGAGCAAGTAGTCGCTTGTTTCAAAATTAAGGCAGCATCTCTTTCTCCAGCTCCTTGCATTGACATTCTTGTTGCAAATGTTATTTCTTGCTTGTTTGCTGGAGCAAGAAGAGGACATACTCTTTCCCTCTTTGCCGTGGCTTTGCATTCCCTGAATGATTTTGACGGTCAACCTGGAATTGATTTGGATGGTATAAATCTTACTCTCCCCGACAACCGCGCATCATTCAACTTGGAGAAGAACTTTTCATTTCTGCGGCACCTCATCCATTTCCCCCCTACAAACGAGCAGAAATTTTAACAATTTTTCTAATGTAAATTTGCAGCTGATCCTCAGAGTTATCAAAGTCCGTTGTAGTCCTACCAAAACTCAAAACAGTATTAGTTTTGCGCTTGGGATCTTGCTCTTTCTTCCACACATCGAACAAGGCAGGCCGAGTAATACCATTGGCCAACGCTGAAAAAAAATCATAACTATGGGAGTTGCAGGAAGTAACAGTTAAATTTGGTATTAAATTAAAGGTTTATATCTACGCTATGTGACTTAAGTGTTGATGTGATCAATCCGTGTCAATCCCAAAAGTTCTAGTCTATTAAGGTATCCGACTACGTTGAAAATGCCATTTTCGGTCAAAAATCGCATTTCCTTTTTATTTTACCATTTTAAAGTTCAAGCAATTAGCTTTCTAAATCTGTCTTTGTTTTGTCTGTGCGATAATTAGAAAAAAAGTTACAGATGTTTAAAATATTTTTACAGCTGTCATTCGAAACCGGAAGTGGTGAAATCGAAACCGGAAGTTGTCTGTTTAACATGCTTTTTACCGATAATTTTTGCATTTTCAACCCATTATAATTTTAAAAACTATTTCTGACAATTTTTTTAATTATTTAATTGATGGGCAACAATTTCGATCTTTTAATTCGAATCTTGCGATTGGCAACATTTGTTTCTTCTGACCTCACATGTTTTTGTTTTGATTTGTGCCTTACGAATTTTGATCCTAAATTTCTTCTAAAAACTTAACTTTTTTCGATTTAATTGTACAATTTTTGATCGTTGTTGGTTTCTAGACATTCTGCTTTTAAAAATTCAAGTTATAATGGTTCATAAAACTATAAAAATAACTTCTTGAAAATGCAACAGTGGACTGATAACAGTAGATTGGTAACAAAAACATTGGAAGTAGCAAATATTCAAACTTGTAATGAACAAAAACTGGATTCACTGAAGAATTTTTCACAGTGCAACGAATGTTTTAATTGAACATTAAGAGGTTATGGAATATTTTATTTAAATATTTTGGGAAGTATGTTTTTCTCAATTTGTGTTTCTTCAATTGTTTTGAGAAGAATCTGTACCTGCATGAAGATTACTTGTTTGGACTGACTTCTAATGTGACTTTAAAATGCTCCAAATGTACTTTTATTGTCAATTTTTCAGCTACTAAAAAGCTTAAAAACCAAACTTCAATTAATTTGCAACTTATTTGTGGAATGTGAGTTATTGGAAGATGACATTTGTCTGCGAAAAAGTTACGTGCTAAGCTGAATATGTTATGCCGTATGGCAAAAAGAGCATATAGACTTTGTGAAAGAAATATCTTGGCTGCTGCTACATCAACGGCTAAAGATGCCATGAATGCTGCTGTGTTGGTTGTAAAAAGCATTACAAAATGTTCCAACACGTCAATTGGAGAATGTGGAATATCCGTTGACGACAGATACATGGACATTCTTCCCTAAAAGTTTCTATAGAAACTTTATCCATCGCCACTGGGAAACTTCCAGATTAGGAAATTATGTCTAAGTTTTGTAGAATTCTAAATGTCTAGTCGAACATGCGTGTTCCTGCATTCATCTGGTATTTACTTCAATCATGGAATCTGTTTGTGCGTACAAAATCTTTGTGTGATTTTATACCACGAGATCTTAAAACAATGTTGATTTCTATGGTGTGTGATGGTGATTCCCAAGGATACATTTTAGTTAAAGATCTATTTGATGTCAACAGTGTCATAAAATGAGTGCCTAATATACTTCTAAGAAAGAGTGAGTATTCGGCAAAGAAAACTTAGAAAAAGCCAGAAAAACCTCGGTGGGAAAGAAAAACTTTCCAGTGTTATGATTAATAAAATTCAAAACTATTATGGCAGTAACACCAATCACGTCAAAGCTCTGCTAAGTGCGGCATTTTTTCTCGGTGGCTCCATCAGAGAGATACCCATGTATGCACCATGCCCAAATGGAGCTGAGAGCTGGTGTGAGTATCAATGAAGAATAGCCACCGGAAAAAATATATATAAATAAAGGTGTAAGCCTTTCCAGGAAACTTTTAAATATTGTTAAACCTGTGTATACAAAGTTGTTTGATAAGCAGTTATTATAAAATTGCCTCCACGGTGTGACACAAATGTAAACAAATCATTTAACGCGTTTTTTCGGCAAAGTGTTCTGAAAGAAACTTTTATTGAGCTGAAAACATTTTCTTTGGGTACCCATATTGCTGTCATTATTTTTAACAAAGCTTTTATTTGTTTGTTTGAAAGCTTTTGGCATAAATGCAAATTATTATACATTGCGTGATGACAGATTTCTTGCCATCATTCGCACAGTGACTCGAAACAACATTCTTTGCCTTTTTAAAAATCAGCCAGAAAAAAAATATAGGGCCCAAAGAAAGTTAAAATTTAATAAAATAGCAAGGAGTGGAGGTGTTAAATATAAATCATTAGAGTTTTAGTAATATACTTGTGATATTTTGTTTTGAAATTACATTTATAAAGTTTAAATGCATTTTTCTCAAAACTGTTTTTTTGTAAATTTCTTGATATTTCAAATGTGATACCTAAAGAGCCAATAGAGATACTTGTATGAAATTTTACACAAATGTTATTAATAGTATTATCTAGAGGTTGGACTAGCAGCTAAGAAATTGAACAATTTTTAGTGATTTTATAGTTGGATTTCCTTATAAAAGTATCGAAAATTTGAATGAAATTCATAGGTTGTAGCTTCGATTAGCTATAACTTTTGATTAAAAGAAAATAATTTAAAACTTGTAGTACAACCTCTAGAAATGTGTTTGAAAAATGTGCTGCAGCAATTTTTTTTGTAAAATATAAATTATTTTTAAAAATAGAGCCTTTGAAAAAATTAAAAAAATTAATTAAAATTTCTTTAAAATTTCATTAAAATTTTAAATTTTTGTAAATTTTAATGTATGTATATTATTTATAACTGTGTTTTTTATCATAGTGCAAAAAATGAAATTAAAAATTTAAATATTTTAGTGAATTTTAGAAAAATAAAAAAATAGGTCTCCGAACGTAGTCGGATACCTTAAACACAGAAAACCAACATAAGTTAGTAGGAGTTACATGCTGTGCTAAATGTTATGTTTTTATAATTTTTAATCGAACGTGAACCTAATTTGAAAGTCAAATCAAGAAATTATTTACCCATAGCATGTATTTTTTTTTTAAAAAAAAAAAAGCGTTGAAATCTTCAAAACCTTTTTCAGACGAAACGATTGAACTTCCGACTGGAAAATGAGGCTCGCAAGTGTTTCTTGTAGAAAGAGCAAACCCGATATATATCGATGATTGTTGAAGATTTCCATTCGCGTACTGACAAAAAATGTTAACCACATGGCTAGGGAACTCAAGAGGACCATAAATTGTGGGTTGTTTTTCATTTTCGTGCAATTTTATTTTTGGTGTTTTCCGTGTGCCAGATCGGGAAAACTGACCACTGTGAGTGGGGAGGCATCAATAAAAACATTCTTGGATTGCTTGCATTCCATATTGTCATACGGTGTCAGCACTTGATTTGAAGGTATGCGCAGTCATTGGATGTACAATATGAACATCTGTTGTTTTCGGTTATCTAATCAACCAGTGGGAATTTTTCAAAAAGATAACACAATAAAAACAATTCACTCATCGTGTCTTGATCTACTTTAATACAAAGGGTGTTCGATTGCTTCTGGTCAACGCGTTTCTCCAGATCTTTCAACTATTGAAAAATATATTTAAGGGACGCTCAGAGACTGAATCGTCATCAGTTTCCTGCCGATGAGAAACATGAAATGTTTCATGACCATGAAGCACCAAAAAGTTACTCTCCCCTATTTGTTTTCTATGCTCAGTTCTGCTCAATAACAATAATTTTAGTTCCCATAGACAGTTGAAGTTGCAGTAAGTTTGGAGCCCTTATACCCCCAAACTGCCCATAAATTGAATCAAGTCTCATTATGTGGGATTGTGTTAATGCAATGGGTATGCATTATTTATACTATCATGTACGAAAATGAATTTTGACAAAATCTTATTTTTATGTGGGATTAATGTCTGTTTCAAGGTGCTCAACATTATACATTTTTTCAAAAGTCCCCCATGTTAGCTTATTTGTTTGAAACAGTTCAACATGCTATTGTTAGGCAAATCAACATTTTTCTATCTAATTTTTTCTAGACATTTCCTTCTACTATTATGACGGAATTTTATACTGAAGGGAAATGTTAGGATACACTACCTCTCAGCCACACTGAAATTCTTTTTTATACTATATATATTTACACAGAGAAACAGAGAGATAGAATGATGGATAGTTATAAAGATATAAATACAGATTTTTAGAGTTATACACTGGTGTCCAAAAGTTAATCATAAATCGTAAAATGCGAAAAACATGGAGTACATATTCGTAAAATTCTTCCAAACGTCTTGCGGAAATTAATTGGGTGAAGAACAAACATTGGGTTTATGCAAAACTTTTCAGTCGATTACGTCCTGCGCGAAACACTGGCACATGTCGGAAAGCATGGAAACCGATTCACGCAGCATAGACAGTTCAGACAAGTTTCGTGCAACTGCTGCGCGAAGGGACGTTGTTAACCGTCAAACAAGGGAAATGATGGCACAAAGACGCCAATTGCACATGTTTACGAAAGGAAGAACCGTTGGAATGCAGGAATCCTCACGATCACAAACCGAAGAGTATCGAATTCTGAATGTGGACCAGTCTGTGATCTCAAAACCGTGGCAGAGGTTTCAAAGAACGGGAGATTTAAACGACAACCAGTATCAGGTCGACCAAGAGTCACAACCCCTTGCCAAGACACATATCGGGAAATGAGTGCGCGACGTCAGAGGGGCAGTACTGCCAGAGCACTGGGTTCGGCGCTCACAGTCACCACAGGAATATAAATTTCGAGACAAACTGTTTACAGGAGACTCAATCGTGCTGGTATGTATGCTAGAAGATAAGCAGTTTGCATTACCCTCACGTCTGTGCATAAAAGCGCTTGTTTGAACTGGACTTTGAAATATCAACATTGGAGTGTGGGAGAGTGGGTCAGTGTGATGTTCAGTGACGAGTCCCGGTTTAGCCTGAGTAGTGATTCTCAGCGGTTAACGATATGGAGAGAACGTGGAATACGTTTTGAACCAAGAAACATAACGGAAAGACATCATTTTCCATCTAGAGGAGTAATGATATGGACAGGCATTATGATGGACGGCCGCACAGACCTCCATTTCTTTGACACGTGGTCTGTGACTGCCCAAAGATACAGAGACGACGCTCTTGAGTCTTATGTTCACTTGTTTGGAGGTGCTGTCGGTCCTGACTTCATATTCATGGATGATAATGCGCCATGTCACCGAGCGGTGCTGATTGATGACTTCCTAGAAACGGGAAAAAATCCAGCGCATAACGTGGCATGTGAACTCCCCTGATTTAAATCCTATCGAGCATGCATGGGATATGCTCGGGAGACAAATTGCAGCCCTTTCGCACCCACCAAGCTCCGTTACAGAACTGAAGAGAGCTCTCCAAGAAGCCTGGAACCCTTTGAGCAAACAACTCATTCATCCTCTCATAGCAAGTATGGTAAATCGCTGTGCAGCGGGCCTGGCTTTCAGAGGTGACCACACGCCTTATTAAACTTCAGCATCAGTATTTTATTTAATGTTTCCTTTAAAGTGTGAATCCTTCCTATGCTCAGTTTTCTTTCAAACTGCTACTTTGGATAATAAAATTAATTATTATCATTCTTTTGATTTGCTTCCTTATTTTATAACCATTTTATACTCGCATATCACCGTTCCCGCCATTCTGATTTACATTTCCTTCTTTATTCACATAATTATCAATTATGCTTAACTTTTGGACACCAGGGTACATATAGATTTATAGTATAATAAAATAAAATAAAATAATAAGTGAGAAAGTTGTGTTAACTACAAGGGCAAAAAAGAAAGTAATTGGATTCCATGAAACATAGCAATTGAAGATACAGAAAGAGTCTTTAGACTATATATATATATATACTTTTTTCCTTTTTTACTCATTTTTCATAAGTAAATCCAGTTTTTTTATTCTTATAAGTTATTAGCAAATTTTCTTCATAAAGAAAATAAATTAAAATATAATGTCAGAATTAGTAATATTTATAATAAACAAGATGACTTTAAATTCAATATTATACAAGTACCCCATTGGGAGATTAATGTACATGTTTCCATTTTTAGAAATATTGTTATTAATTCCACGCAATAAATTTCTAGTTTCAAAAAAATCAGGAAAAGTAAAAAAAAAAAAACTATAAACATTTTACTAAATACTGCTTAATCCAAAAACAATCAATTAATTTTATAAATATTTATATGAATAAAAAAAGAACTTCTAAAAAGTAAGAGGATTAAAATTGCATAGTTTATTATAAAAAATTTATAATTTTTCTTGGATAGATACAGTTAACTCAAAATTTTAATTTTAGGCAAAATTACTTATTCTCTTAATTTTTTTAAAAATCATATATAGTTTTATTGTCTCTAAGGTAATGGTAGTATGTATACAATTTTTTATTACTATTCTTTTCATACTTTTGCTAAGTGCTACTATTCAGCCATTCCTATGCTTTCAGTTTGCATTTGGAAGCTGGTA
>BMAO01023817.1:0-22219 GCA_019973975.1 Trichonephila clavata | reverse complement strand
TAAATGGATTTTTAATATTTTAACGATTGATTGGCTCAGCTTAGCCGAGAATCGGCTCTTGCCCATTAAACCCGAACATTCATTCATTCGTTCATGACGTCTCCCCAGCCAATGTCCAAAAAATGTGAAATTTTTTTATTGCAATAACTTTTGATCTAATTGGAATTTTGAAAAGCGCCACATGTATTCGTGATCAGCGTCGGATTTCAACATAAGAAAATTGAGTTTTTTGGAATAGGAATTAGAAATTTTTTTGTTCATGACGTCTCCTCAGCCAAATATCCAAAAAATGTGAAAATTTTTTATTGCAATAACTTTTGATCTAATTAGAATTTTGAAAAGCGCCACATGTATTCGTGATCAGCGTCGGATTTTAACATAAAAAAATTGAGTTTGGTTGGAATAGGAGTTAGAAATTTTTTCGGTGTACATGACGTCTCAACCAAATATCCAAAAAATGTGAAAAATTTTTATTGCAATAACTTTAGATCCAATTGAAATTTTGAAAAGCGCTACATGTATTGTGATCAGCGTCGGATTTTACATAAGAAAATTGAGTGGTTGGAATAGGAAGAAATTTTTTCGGTGTTCATGACACACACCTTTCTAACTCCTATTCCAACCAAACTCAATTTTTTTATTTTAAAATCCGACGCTGATCACGAATACATTGGCGCTTTTCGAAATTCGAATTAGATCAAAAGTTATTGCAATAAAAAAATTTCACATTTTTTGGATATTTGGCTCTTGAGACGTCTTGTACACCAAAAAAATTTCTAACTCCTATTCCAAACAAACTCAATTTTTTTATCTTAAATCCGACGCTGATCGCGAATACATGTGGTGCTTCTAAAATTCCAATTAGATCAAAAGTTATTGCAATAAAAAATTTGCACATTTTTTGGATATTTGGCTGAGACGTCATGAACACCGAAAAAATTTCTAACTCCTATTACAACCAAACTCAATTTTTTTATTTTAAAATCCGACTCTGATCATGAATACATGTGGCGTTTTTCATAATTCGCATTAGATCAAAAGTTATCGCAATAAAAAAATTTCACTTTTGGATATTTGGCTCTTGAGACGTCATGTACACCAAAAAAGTTTCTCCTATTCCAACCAAACTCAATTTTCTTATGCGTAAGCAGCGGGATGTAAAAGACGCGGTATTTTCTTCTCTGCATGTTGAAAAAGAGCTCTTTCGAGTTCAGTAAGAAAGAAGAAACCAAGAAATCAAAAATATCTATTAGCATTTTAAAATTTCCAATTAAATGGTGCTTATTTATTCTCTAGAAGTGCTTTTAGTTGCCGAATAAAAACTGTGTAATTTCTTATAGATATTGTTACGAATTTTGTATAAAATAATGTAAATAATTTGTATTTGGATGTGCAATGCCTTTTAATTTATGCTATATTTATTTCATGTTAAAATTGTAATATTCATAAGCAACGCCGTACCTTACGTGAAAATGGCGATTCAATGGGAACTTGGCGATAGAGCCAAGTTGGCATCATTTTGGGCGACCAAGTTGGCAACATTAGTGACCAAATTGACGAGTTCGGGACCCTCTGGATTCTTCTAGAAATTAGTAGATTTCTCTACTAATTTCACGATCTATGACGCGAGCGCATCTTTCCAGAAGTTTCGAACAGTCACTCTAATTTCCACCAGTGAGTAGCGAGTCTGGTTTTGACTAGCGATTAGTGAACTTGCCTTGATCGTGAATAAGCTTATACATACGTGTATTTTTAGATACTGATAATTATGTCTAAGTGCTATTGAAGGAGTGAAATCCTTCTGATATTCATTCTGCGAATTTTGCTGTTGAATGCTGTGTTTCAAGGATTGATTTTCGGCAATAAATTATCATCGCTGTTAAAGAACTTTCTTGTTGTTTGCAACTGATTTTGCATAAAATTCTCGAACCCCGATCTACGTAACAATATGCTTTGTGCGTAATTGATTTATTAATTTCTAAAAAGTACGTACAAAAAATTTGTATTTTGTTTGGACCCCGATATAACGAGTAACCCCGAATGAACGAACAAAATGTTCAGTTACGATAAATTCGTTAAATCGGCGTTCGTCTGTATGCACGTATAAGTATGTATTATTAAGATAAAAAAAATAAGTTTCCTTTTTTTATAGATAACAATTAATTAAAAAAGTCACATTAAAAATTATTTTACATAAATTGTTGTTTTTAACACTGCTTGAAGCTAAAAATGCTGATACCTTCCTCCAGTAATACTGTTTTTTTCGTACTCGTTATTATGTGTTTCCTAATTATTTCTTTTTTTATGCTGATGATGATGTCTTAAAAACTATAAAGCTACCGGAATATATGCAGAGAGAGAAAAAATAGTATTGAATTATTTTCAAAAAGCATTAAACTTCAGTAAAGTGTGAGAGTTAATTTTTTAGAACCCTAATTCATGTTAAAAAATAACCTTTTTTAATAAGTTTTATGTTGCTCCCCCTTCCCTCCCTCTATCTTAGGATGAATAAGACAGTAACGCGTTTCTTACCGGGAAGTGTTTTATTGCATCAAAAATAATTCCCTGAAAAAATCTTTTTATCTCGTGAGAGTATCATCGGCCATTACGCAATCAAAATTTATTTTCCCGATAAATAATTTTTTATTCTACCTCCTGCCCTCTCCGTAGACTCGTTGGAGAGGAAGATGCCGTGCAAATTGAAAAATACAGAATTTATTAGGGACAAGAAACTGTCTAGAACGCGATTATATATTTAAAAAAACAAAAAGGGAGAAAATAAATAAGAAATATAAACAAGCAAAGATTTTTTTTCTTCGTCTTTTTATGTTGGATTACTTCCTTATTCAGCCCAAAGTGAGAATTTATGGGAATATGCCTCGGGGGTCCCATGCGTTCGCGAGAAAATAGCGAGGTACCTCTTCCAGTTTTTCCCGTTTTCCTTTATCTAGGAGTAGCAAGATGGGTAGTATGGATTTTTTTCGCTTCTTTTTTCTTTGTAAGGGAGGATGGAGGGAAATAGATGAGGGTGGTGGGGTGGGATATGAAACGAAAACAGAAATCGAACTCCTTGTTCGGGTCCTAACCGCGCTTTATCCATTTGCACCAAATCCCTGTTGTTTACTGATGTACTTTTGAGATGTCACACTTGAGTATAACTGGAGAAAAAGGAAAGGATTTCTTTTTTGAAAGCACAGTTTTAAGAGTTGGATTTGAATTGTTAAACTTTATTTAAAAAAAAAAGATTTAGGTATAAAAAGATTAAACTGCGGATTTCAACTGTAAGTATTTCGCAGTAGCAGCATTTTTGGTGTTTGAGGTAAATAAAATGAGAAAATAGCCATGCAACTTTGCTGAAAAAACTTAAATACTGGGGGGGGGGGGATTTAGTTTAAAAAAACTATAAAAACACCCTTTTATAGTTAATCGAACTAAGTTGTAACAATCTTTTGATCGCCAAATCTGGAATTAATCACCAATATCTGGAATTAGTCGCCAAATCTGGAAATGGAATCTAAATTGATTCGCCAGATGCGGGATGGGATCTGAAAAAAGGAAATCGTTGATCATGATCAGGACAACGGGACAAAATTATGAAATTATTGTATTGTCATCGGTCCTGGACAAGTGTACAAAATTTTGAATTATTCTGACCTTTTAAAGTGAGTAGAAATTGAGTTCAAAGATTCCGTCACATACAAGTGAAGCTTATAAAAGTGTTAAAAAAACATGACTTTCTAAATGCTTCGCATTTATTTTTCAGGGTGTCCCAAAATTATTGGGACAAATTTTAAGGGGATTGGGGGGACGTCACAATGATTCAAATTTGCAAACCAACTCATAGTCGGAAACATAATGGGAAAGTACTAGGGCAACAACAAGGAACAAAGAATCACCAGACTGAGATCATCTGAAAAAGTTATTGATCAAAGCTGAGTCATGCTATGAGCTCGAGTCACTCGTATCCTACCCTCTCTATGCCTATTACCTCATAATAATCCACATTCACATAAACTGAGAAATTCGGTGGTCCGTTGCACCTATTTATAGGTATCTTTCGCGATACAATCATTCTGCTGATCGTGCATGTCCTTCTGCCAATCCCTAAATGAGATGCATATCTGCTCGCTCGCTGTTTGTAAAACGTTCCATATTGTTCTGAGGGTAATGACAGCTCAAATGACTGCGTTAATGCAGGTCTGTTTCCTCCAATGATCTTGTGATTAGCGCCACCTAGTATCAAAAGAAGGTGTTTCCACAACCATGGGTTGCATGCAAATCTGAATCCTTTTGATGTCCCCTAACTTCCCATAAAGTTTGTCCCAATAAATCTGAGACACCCTGTATAAGTGTTTGTGGACAGCGGTGTCACTGTAACGGTACTCACAACAACGGATATCCTCACTCTGAGTGATGTTGTCACACATCATTGCCAATCTAAGGAAACCTGTAAGTAAAATGAAAAAAATATTTGAAATTATTTGAATAATAGTATGTGATATCGCATTCATATTTTCAATATGTTTCAAAATCTCACTTTATGACTTGTTTCCATTTATCCAAAGTGGTCGTGGCAGCCAAGGGGTCATGGTCACGGACTGAGGGTAGGCGTTTCATGAGTTCTTAGTGCCACTGAAGACCCCCAGTGTAGAGGCGCTTATATATGATAAATATGTAGAACTCAAAAGCTTTCTATGGCGTGTTGTGGTAGTTTAGAGAGCAGGTGCCATCTCTGGTGTCGCCCTTACCACTTTATTCAAGCTATGAGGTCCGTCGCCAGTAGCATTCGTGTTCCTTTAGAGTGCTATGCTTAAAAACTCACTCCATATATCCAAAAATGAAATGTAGCAGCATTAGCCGAAAGGTCATGATCGCGAACTCGTGGCCGACGCTGTCTTTGATTTCAGGTGCCTTTAAAGACCCTGAAGTGTAAAGGGGTTGATGCCCTTTAAATTTATCTAAAAGTTTTCATATTGGCATGGTGTGAAAGTTTGGAGAGTAGGGAACTATATCTCTGTTTTCATCCTTGGAAAACTCTGCATCATTCCATAAATTCTTTTGATGGCTTCACAAGCGAAGGACTTGGCTTATGTAGGTTACGATGATTAGTTTTTTTAACTCATCATCGTCAATGGTAGGAATGGCGTCATGCTTAAACGAGCATGGATTCGTCGGATTGCATTGATTTTGTCTTCATCAACGACACGCTTGTCTTAGTGTAGATAAAATCAAATCCATGTGTTGAAAGCGTAGTCAGCTCAAGATCCAGTAAAATCATGGGTCTGGAAGACCTGGCGTCATAGTGTAGACTGCAATTATGATGCTGAAAACCTTTTGGTTTCCCTAACGGGGGCCTTTTGACTGGTCAACTTAATGTTCGAGAGATGCTGCAACCAGTTGCCATCCTGTTACTGAACGCCCTGTTTCAACTCCTTTTCCAACAATGTTCCCATACATGCTGCTGTTGTCTCTATCGACATGTTGTAGATACACTTTAATTTTCTATGGTCTTGGTATCTTCACCAGACCTGCTTCAATCCGAAAATGTATTAAATGGCATAAAACGAGAAATCACTATTCAACCTCTGCTACGTAATCTGTATCAACTTCGTACCAGGATTTCTATGACTGTTATAAGACTTCTACGACTCACTATTAAAGTATCCGACTACTTACAACTTTTTTTAAAAAATGGAGATATAGGGATTTTTTGTTGTCTTTTGATTTGTTTAGTACATTTTAAGAAAAATATGCTAAATTAACAAGAGCAAAATAAATTATTACTAAAAATAGGAAAAAATGATTAAAAATTGACAAAAAAATAACATAAACGCGGCCCGTACTGTACCAAAAGTTTGTGAACAAATTTTCAATTTTGATGTGCTGCTATATTATTCGGTTTTGAAGTAACCTTCAGGATAAGATTTTAATTTTTACAAAAACTAGAGCACTTAATCTTAGTTATTATATGATATTGCTTAGAATAAGTGATTATATTAACATAAAGTATTGTAAATTTCGTAGTAAAACAACAGTGATTGATAAATCTGAAGGTTAAAACATTTCTACTATTATACAGAACATACAGAAAAAAATTCGGTTAATTATTCTGAAAACTTTTTTAGCAATCGCTGGCCCCTTCAGTATTTAAAAAAACAAAATACACTCACACATTTCGAGTAAAACGCGTTTTAAAGTATATCTTGCTTAAAGTAATGGCATCGGCTTTTACTAAAACACTTGTAGTTTTTGTTCTAAACGAAAAATATTAAACGGTATTTTTATAAAGCTAATAAGATGGTCTATAAAATAAAATCCTAAACTAATTTGTCTATTTTTGGCAAAATTCCCGATTTTGGGGTAGTCGGATACCTTGAGGTGCTTTGCATGTTGGAAATAATTGTGCTGATGAACGTCAACATGACTGAATAATTTTTACTTCCGATGATTTATCAATTCAATGGCTGTTAGTGCACTTCGCCCTTTTAAAAGGCTGTTCCAGACGATGTTAAGATATTCCACGAGTTTTAATATTTCACAGTGTATATATATATTACATTATTATACACTATAATGCTCAAAATTAAAGTTAAAAACACACATAAAAATGAGATAGATATTTCAACAAAATCTGTCATTTTGCTTGAAAATTTGGTATAGTAACACATTATACAGTGAAAGGCTGGAAATTAAAAAAAAGCATAATGTTTCAGCGTAAGCTGATTTGCAAATAAGAGCCACAATGGTCAAAGTACGATACGTCATAACTCGAAATTTCTCATCTGATAAGAGATAGGCCACATTTTATTTAAGCCTTACAATGTGCTCTCATACTATTAATGTGAATACTGATCAACAATTGGGGCAGTAATTCACATTTTTCCAAAAGAGGGGATTTTAAATCTTGTAGTGGATTGTCATCATTCAATGGCTCTTAGAGAATCACAGAAGGTCTGATTGAGATCTATACACCTCGATGGCCACACCATACGGCGAATACCATCTTATTCCAGATAATCGTGTAGTAATCAGCTCTGTGTGCTCAGATTAAACGAATTGATTAAAACAATTCACATTAACGAATCACATTAAACAACATTAAAACGAATTGATCTCTCACAACTCCTCAAAAAAGCCGTACATAAGGTTCTAAAATCTCATCCTTTTAGAGCTCATGTGTCGTACCAGCAGAGAAGGTATGGAGTAGCATACGTGCGTCCACTATTATGCCTCCTATACCAGGATGACAGTGCCACCAAAGAGAAGTCTAATGTTTGCAGGATGATAGCATTTCTTGAGCTGTCTAGATGAGAACTCGGCGAGAATCGCTTTGTATGCTGAATCGTGGTTCATCACTTAAGGTATCCGACTGTTTGCGACCCCTCAGGGGGCTCACCTTCTTTAGGTGAGTACGGGTGTCACAATCCCGAGGTGCCCTAGTGATCTTTTCCTTTTCCCAAGGGGTTTACTCTCTTTGGTAAACGGGTGTCACGAACCCGGGGTACCCTAGTGATCCTTCTCTATTTTCGACCCTCTTGTCATTCAATTTTCCCTTTTCTTCTTTTCCCGTCTAGACTACAGACAATTTTTCGAAATTTAAATGTACAAAACTATTGATTAATTTTTTATTAGATTACTCAAAATATTCATTAATAATACTATATTTTTCGTTTTGTATTGCGTTAAATTCGTTTAATATTTTTTTTCGACAATTTATTTTAATGTTCGTATTATTTCTTTGTTTTCTTACTAACAACGTTGGTTTTCCGACCCGCATGTTTGCCGTGTGCGGCGTCCCGTAAGGAGGAAAATGGTGTCCTGGGGATACCTTTTGCGTTCCCTTTGGCCCACGCTTCGCTGTAAACGGGTGGCAGGAGCGAGCCCGCTCCTGTCAATCGGCTGGTGATGTCTCATCAGAGACATTGCTGTAAGGTTAGTGCTGCAGATAAGGGGTGGCAGGTTTACCCGTTGGATCCTCGCCCTGATGCTGTAGCATTATATTCTGAGTGTACTTCAGGTAGGCGCCGTGCCTGGCTTTTGCCAGATGACCGGCACACTGCCTCCCTTGTTGGACTCCGTGGTGGGTGGAGGCACTCCAGAACGAAGTTTTTCACGTGCCTATGGATCCAATTCTGATGTGCCTCGTTTTACCCAAATTTCATACCATTGAACATATTGCCAGTACTTCACGCTTTTTCATCTTGTCGTTAACCAACAATGAAATGTCCAGAAAATCCCCTTTTGCGATTTTCAAAGCCCTCCAAGCAATCGGTGAACCAAAATCGGTTAAAAAAATGCGATCTGGTGATTTACTTGTTGAAACAAAATCAGCTATTCAATCGAAATCTTATCTGTCTGCAAAAACATTTCTCGATTCTACACTTACAGTTACTCAAGCCGAGGTGTCATATCTGAACCTCACCTGTTGACCACCCCTGAGTCAGAAATTCTTGATGGATTTTCTGATCAGGGTGTTATTCAAGTCAGAAGAATTACGATTAAAAAAGATGCCGCCATTATTCCTACGAAACATTTGATTTTAACTTTCAATAGCCCGAATCTTCCAGGTACAATAAAAGCTAGATACCTTCTGCAGAATACGTTCGTGCATCCCGAATCCTCTGCGCTGTTTCAAGTGTCAGAGGTTCGGACATTCTCTGACTTCCTGCCGCGGTCAATTGACATGCTCTAGATGTGCATCCGTTGGGCATTCTTCCACGGATTGTACACTAGAGCAGAAATAATTGTTCCCAAACCCATCAATCAGATTCAAAAGTATGCCCAAAGTGGAATGAAAAAGAAATCCAAGCTATTAAAACCAATAGAAATATATCATGCAGAAGCACGAAAATTAATAGTTCCACAGTTAACTCAAACTTACGCTCAAGCTGCCAATACTATAAACAGTGCCACACAGACAGACGAAGATATAACAAAAATAAAATGTCCACCTTTAAATTTACTTAATTTCATCCCTCCCAAAACCAGATATACCAACATCCACTCCTGCTGTTTCCACATCAACTTCAACCCAAGCACACCTCTTGCCCTCAACAATAGCCACTACAGTGTCAGAAACTCAGCCACCGACTCCTATTTCTAATTCAGTACTTACCACCACCAACCCTATGTTCAGCCCTATGGAAACTTCATCAAATATATCTGCTTCCCCATACAACTCCCGTATTCGACCCCCTTCAGCAGGTATAATACAATATTCAAAAAGGAAACACACAAAATCTCGAGCAAGAACGAAAAAGCTACTACAAAAAATAAATGAAACAGCTCTACATATAAAAATGGCACCACACATACCGATAATGAGTTCTCCAGTACAGACTTCCGAAGAAGAAAAATGACATGCTCATATATGATGTTGAAGCAGAAGAAGCAGAAGTTATGGAAAAAAAATATTTAACTCTGACCAAGCACCGGAAGGGGCGCGATTGAATCATACTTATCGGACTTGGTGGGGGTATAATCCCCACCAAAAACTTATTAGCAATTGTTTTTACTGGAATATAAAATATTTTGATTTTCTTTTTCTGAAATGTTTTAAACGTCTGACTTGGTGGGTGTGTGCCCCACCAAAATCTGCTTGTTACTTATTTTTTTGTGAACTTTTAACTATATTTTGAGTATTTTAAATGGATTTTTAATATTTTAACGATTGATTGGCGCAGCTTAGCCGAAATCGGCTCTTGCCCCATTAAACCCAACATTCATTCATTCGTTCATGACGTCTCCCCAGCCAAATGTCCAAAAAATGTGAAATTTTTTTATTGCAATAACTTTTGATCTAATTGGAATTTTGAAAAGCGCCACATGTATTCGTGATCAGCGTCGGATTTCAACATAAGAAAATTGAGTTTTTTGGAATAGGAATTAGAAATTTTTTTGTTCATGACGTCTCCTCAGCCAAATATCCAAAAAATGTGAAAATTTTTTATTGCAATAACTTTTGATCTAATTAGAATTTTGAAATGCGGCACATGTATTCGTGATCAGCGTCGGATTTTAACATAAGAAAATTGAGTTTGGTTGGAATAGGAGTTAGAAATTTTTTCGGTGTACATGACGTCTCAGCCAAATATCCAAAAAATGTGAAAATTTTTTATTGCAATAACTTTAGATCCAATTGAAATTTTGAAAAGCGCTACATGTATTTGTGATCAGCGTCGGATTTTACATAAGAAAATTGAGTTTGGTTGGAATAGGAAGAAATTTTTTCGGTGTTCATGACACACACCTTTCTAACTCCTATTCCAACCAAACTCAATTTTTTTATTTTAAAATCCGACGCTGATCACGAATACATGTGGCGCTTTTCGAAATTCGAATTAGATCAAAAGTTATTGCAATAAAAAAATTTCACATTTTTTGGATATTTGGCTCTTGAGACGTCTTGTACACCAAAAAAATTTCTAACTCCTATTCCAAACAAACTCAATTTTTTTATCTTAAATCCGACGCTGATCGCGAATACATGTGGTGCTTCTCAAAATTCCAATTAGATCAAAAGTTATTGCAATAAAAAATTTGCACATTTTTTGGATATTTGGCTGAGACGTCATGAACACCGAAAAAATTTCTAACTCCTATTACAACCAAACTCAATTTTTTTATTTTAAAATCCGACTCTGATCATGAATACATGTGGCGTTTTTCATAATTCGCATTAGATCAAAAGTTATCGCAATAAAAAAATTTCACTTTTGGATATTTGGCTCTTGAGACGTCATGTACACCAAAAAAGTTTCTCCTATTCCAACCAAACTCAATTTTCTTATGCGTAAGCAGCGGGATGTAAAAGACGCGGTATTTTCTTCTCTGCATGTTGAAAAAGAGCTCTTTCGAGTTCAGTAAGAAAGAAGAAACCAAGAAATCAAAAATATCTATTAGCATTTTAAAATTTCCAATTAAATGGTGCTTATTTATTCTCTAGAAGTGCTTTTAGTTGCCGAATAAAAACTGTGTAATTTCTTATAGATATTGTTACGAATTTTGTATAAAATAATGTAAATAATTTGTATTTGGATGTGCAATGCCTTTTAATTTATGCTATATTTATTTCATGTTAAAATTGTAATATTCATAAGCAACGCCGTACCTTACGTGAAAATGGCGATTCAATGGGAACTTGGCGATAGAGCCAAGTTGGCATCATTTTGGGCGACCAAGTTGGCAACATTAGTGACCAAATTGACGAGTTCGGGACCCTCTGGATTCTTCTAGAAATTAGTAGATTTCTCTACTAATTTCACGATCTATGACGCGAGCGCATCTTTCCAGAAGTTTCGAACAGTCACTCTAATTTCCACCAGTGAGTAGCGAGTCTGGTTTTGACTAGCGATTAGTGAACTTGCCTTGATCGTGAATAAGCTTATACATACGTGTATTTTTAGATACTGATAATTATGTCTAAGTGCTATTGAAGGAGTGAAATCCTTCTGATATTCATTCTGCGAATTTTGCTGTTGAATGCTGTGTTTCAAGGATTGATTTTCGGCAATAAATTATCATCGCTGTTAAAGAACTTTCTTGTTGTTTGCAACTGATTTTGCATAAAATTCTCGAACCCCGATCTACGTAACAATATGCTTTGTGCGTAATTGATTTATTAATTTCTAAAAAGTACGTACAAAAAATTTGTATTTTGTTTGGACCCCGATATAACGAGTAACCCCGAATGAACGAACAAAATGTTCAGTTACGATAAATTCGTTAAATCGGCGTTCGTCTGTATGCACGTATAAGTATGTATTATTAAGATAAAAAAAATAAGTTTCCTTTTTTTATAGATAACAATTAATTAAAAAGTCACATTAAAAATTATTTTACATAAATTGTTGTTTTTAACACTGCTTGAAGCTAAAAATGCTGATACCTTCCTCCAGTAATACTGTTTTTTTCGTACTCGTTATTATGTGTTTCCTAATTATTTCTTTTTTTATGCTGATGATGATGTCTTAAAAACTATAAAGCTACCGGAATATATGCAGAGAGAGAAAAAAATAGTATTGAATTATTTTCAAAAAGCATTAAACTTCAGTAAAGTGTGAGAGTTAATTTTTTAGAACCCTAATTCATGTTAAAAAATAACCTTTTTTAATAAGTTTTATGTTGCTCCCCCTTCCCTCCCTCTATCTTAGGATGAATAAGACAGTAACGCGTTTCTTACCGGGAAGTGTTTTATTGCATCAAAAATAATTCCCTGAAAAAATCTTTTTATCTCGTGAGAGTATCATCGGCCATTACGCAATCAAAATTTATTTTCCCGATAAATAATTTTTTATTCTACCTCCTGCCCTCTCCGTAGACTCGTTGGAGAGGAAGATGCCGTGCAAATTGAAAAATACAGAATTTATTAGGGACAAGAAACTGTCTAGAACGCGATTATATATTTAAAAAAACAAAAAGGGAGAAAATAAATAAGAAATATAAACAAGCAAAGATTTTTTTTCTTCGTCTTTTTATGTTGGATTACTTCCTTATTCAGCCCAAAGTGAGAATTTATGGGAATATGCCTCGGGGGTCCCATGCGTTCGCGAGAAAATAGCGAGGTACCTCTTCCAGTTTTTCCCGTTTTCCTTTATCTAGGAGTAGCAAGATGGGTAGTATGGATTTTTTTCGCTTCTTTTTTCTTTGTAAGGGAGGATGGAGGGAAATAGATGAGGGTGGTGGGGTGGGATATGAAACGAAAACAGAAATCGAACTCCTTGTTCGGGTCCTAACCGCGCTTTATCCATTTGCACCAAATCCCTGTTGTTTACTGATGTACTTTTGAGATGTCACACTTGAGTATAACTGTGAGAGAAAGGAAAGGATTTCTTTTTTGAAAGCACAGTTTTAAGAGTTGGATTTGAATTGTTAAACTTTATTTAAAAAAAAAAGATTTAGGTATAAAAAGATTAAACTGCGGATTTCAACTGTAAGTATTTCGCAGTAGCAGCATTTTTGGTGTTTGAGGTAAATAAAATGAGAAAATAGCCATGCAACTTTGCTGAAAAAACTTAAATACTGGGGGGGGGATTTAGTTTAAAAAAACTATAAAAACACCCCCATCGAACTAAGTTGTAACAATCTTTTGATCGCCAAATCTGGAATTAATCACCAATATCTGGAATTAGTCGCCAAATCTGGAAATGGAATCTAAATTGATTCGCCAGATGCGGGATGGGATCTGAAAAAAGGAAATCGTTGATCATGATCAGGACAACGGGACAAAATTATGAAATTATTGTATTGTCATCGGTCCTGGACAAGTGTACAAAATTTTGAATTATTCTGACCTTTTAAAGTGAGTAGAAATTGAGTTCAAAGATTCCGTCACATACAAGTGAAGCTTATAAAAGTGTTAAAAAGGTGTCCCAAAATTATTGGGACAAATTTTAAGGGGATTGGGGGGACGTCACAATGATTCAAATTTGCAAACCAACTCATAGTCGGAAACATAATGGGAAAGTACTAGGGCAACAACAAGGAACAAAGAATCACCAGACTGAGATCATCTGAAAAAGTTATTGATCAAAGCTGAGTCATGCTATGAGCTCGAGTCACTCGTATCCTACCCTCTCTATGCCTATTACCTCATAATAATCCACATTCACATAAACTGAGAAATTCGGTGGTCCGTTGCACCTATTTATAGGTATCTTTCGCGATACAATCATTCTGCTGATCGTGCATGTCCTTCTGCCAATCCCTAAATGAGATGCATATCTGCTCGCTCGCTGTTTGTAAAACGTTCCATATTGTTCTGAGGGTAATGACAGCTCAAATGACTGCGGTAATGCAGGTCTGTTTCCTCCAATGATCTTGTGATTAGCGCCACCTAGTATCAAAAGAAGGTGTTTCCACAACCATGGGTTGCATGCAAATCTGAATCCTTTTGATGTCCCCTAACTTCCCATAAAGTTTGTCCCAATAAATCTGAGACACCCTGTATAAGTGTTTGTGGACAGCGGTGTCACTGTAACGGTACTCACAACAACGGATATCCTCACTCTGAGTGATGTTGTCACACATCATTGCCAATCTAAGGAAACCTGTAAGTAAAATGAAAAAAATATTTGAAATTATTTGAATAATAGTATGTGATATCGCATTCATATTTTCAAAATGTTTCAAAATCTCACTTTATGACTTGTTTCCATTTATCCAAAGTGGTCGTGGCAGCCAAGGGGTCATGGTCACGGACTGAGGGTAGGCGTTTCATGAGTTCTAGCTTAGTGCCACTGAAGACCCCCAGTGTAGAGGCGCTTATATATGCTAAATATGTAGAACTCAAAAGCTTTCTATGGCGTGTTGTGGTAGTTTAGAGAGCAGGTGCCATCTCTGGTGTCGCCCTTACCACTTTATTCAAGCTATGAGGTCCGTCGCCAGTAGCATTCGTGTTCCTTTAGAGTGCTATGCTTAAAAACTCACTCCATATATCCAAAAATGAAATGTAGCAGCATTAGCCGAAAGGTCATGATCGCGAACTCGTGGCCGACGTTGTCTTTGATTTCAGGTGCCTTTAAAGACCCTGAAGTGTAAAGGGGTTGATGCCCTTTAAATTTATCTAAAAGTTTTCATATTGGCATGGTGTGAAAGTTTGGAGAGTAGGGAACTATATCTCTGTTTTCATCCTTGGAAAACTCTGCATCATTCCATAAATTATTTTGATGGCTTCACAAGCGAAGGACTTGGCTTATGTAGGTTACGATGATTAGTTTTTTTAACTCATCATCGTCAATGGTAGGAATGGCGTCATGCTTAAACGAGCATGGATTCGTCGGATTGCATTGATTTTGTCTTCATCAACGACACGCTTGTCTTAGTGTAGATAAAATCAAATCCATGTGTTGAGAGCGTAGTCAGCTCAAGATCCAGTAAAATCATGGGTCTGGAAGACCTGGCGTCATAGTGTAGACTGCAATTATGATGCTGAAAACCTTTTGGTTTCCCTAACGGGGGCCTTTTGACTGGTCAACTTAATGTTCGAGAGATGCTGCAACCAGTTGCCATCCTGTTACTGAACGCCCTGTTTCAACTCCTTTTCCAACAATGTTCCCATACATGCTGCTGTTGTCTCTATCGACATGTTGTAGATACACTTTAATTTTCTATGGTCTTGGTATCTTCACCAGACCTGCTTCAATCCGAAAATGTATTGAATGGCATAAAACGAGAAATCACTATTCAACGTTTGCTACGTAATCTGTATCAACTTCGTACCAGGATTTCTATGACTGTTATAAGACTTCTACGACTCACTATTAAAGTATCCGACTACTTACAACTTTTTTTAAAAAATGGAGATATAGGGATTTTTTGTTGTCTTTTGATTTGTTTAGTACATTTTAAGAAAAATATGCTAAATTAAGAAGAGCAAAATAAATTATTACTAAAAATAGGAAAAAATGATTAAAAATTGACAAAAAAATAACATAAACGCGGCCCGTACTGTACCAAAAGTTTGTGAACAAATTTTCAATTTTGATGTGCTGCTATATTATTCGGTTTTGAAGTAACCTTCAGGATAAGATTTTAATTTTTACAAAAACTAGAGCACTTAATCTTAGTTATTATATGATATTGCTTAGAATAAGTGATTATATTAACATAAAGTATTGTAAATTTCGTAGTAAAACAACAGTGATTGATAAATCTGAAGGTTAAAACATTTCTACTATTATACAGAACATACAGAAAAAAATTCGGTTAATTATTCTGAAAACTTTTTTAGCAATCGCTGGCCCCTTCAGTATTTAAAAAAACAAAAAACACTCACACATTTCGAGTAAAACGCGTTTTAAAGTATATCTTGCTTAAAGTAATGGCATCTGCTTTTACTAAAACACTTGTAGTTTTTGTTCTAAACGAAAAATATTAAACGGTATTTTTATAAAGCTAATAAGATGGTCTATAAAATAAAATCCTAAACTAATTTGTCCATTTTTGGCAAAATTCCCGATTTTGGGGTAGTCGGATACCTTGAGGTGCTTTGCATGTTGGAAATAATTGTAGTCCTTATGTATGATATCAGTAATCTACACATTCTGCTGATGAACGTCAACATGACTGAATAATTTTTACTTCCGATGATTTATCAATTCAATGGCTGTTAGTGCACTTCGCCCTTTTAAAAGGCTGTTCCAGACGATGTTAAGATATTCCACGAGTTTTAATATTTCACAGTGTATATATATTACATTATTATACACTATAATGCTCAAAATTAAAGTTAAAAACACACATAAAAATGAGATAGATATTTCAACAAAATCTGTCATTTTGCTTGAAAATTTGGTATAGTAACACATTATACAGTGAAAGGCTGGAAATTAAAAAAAAGCATAATGTTTCAGCGTAAGCTGATTTGCAAATAAGAGCCACAATGGTCAAAGTACGATACGTCATAACTCGAAATTTCTCATCTGATAAGAGATAGGCCACATTTTATTTAAGCCTTACAATGTGCTCTCATACTATTAATGTGAATACTGATCAACAATTGGGGCAGTAATTCACATTTTTCCAAAAGAGGGGATTTTAAATCTTGTAGTGGATTGTCATCATTCAATGGCTCTTAGAGAATCACAGAAGGTCTCAGATTGAGATCTATACACCTCGATGGCCACACCATACGGCGAATACCCTCTTATTCCAGATAATCGTGTAGTAATCAGCTCTGTGTGCTCAGATTAAACGAATTGATTAAAACAATTCACATTAACGAATCACATTAAACAACATTAAAACGAATTGATCTCTCACAACTCCTCAAAAAAGCCGTACATAAGGTTCTAAAATCTCATCCTTTTAGAGCTCTGGTGTCGTACCAGCAGAGAAGGTATGGAGTAGCATACGTGCGTCCACTATTATGCCTCCTATACCAGGATGACAGTGCCACCAAAGAGAAGTCTAATGTTTGCAGGATGATAGCATTTCTTGAGCTGTCTAGATGAGAACTCGGCGAGAATCGCTTTGTATGCTGAATCGTGGTTCATCACTTAAGGTATCCGACTGTTTGCGACCCCTCAGGGGGCTCACCTTCTTTAGGTGAGTACGGGTGTCACAATCCCGAGGTGCCCTAGTGATCTTTTCCTTTTCCCAAGGGGTTTACTCTCTTTGGTAAACGGGTGTCACGAACCCGGGGTACCCTAGTGATCCTTCTCTATTTTCGACCCTCTTGTCATTCAATTTTCCCTTTTCTTCTTTTCCCGTCTAGACTACAGACAATTTTTCGAAATTTAAATGTACAAAACTATTGATTAATTTTTTATTAGATTACTCAAAATATTCATTAATAATACTATATTTTTCGTTTTGTATTGCGTTAAATTCGTTTAATATTTTTTTTCGACAATTTATTTTAATGTTCGTATTATTTGTTTTCTTACTAACAACGTTGGTTTTCCGACCCGCATGTTTGCCGTGTGCGGCGTCCCGTAAGGAGGAAAATGGTGTCCTGGGGATACCTTTTGCGTTCCCTTTGGCCCACGCTTCGCTGTAGACGGGTGGCAGGAGCGAGCCCGCTCCTGTCAATCGGCTGGTGATGTCTCATCAGAGACATTGCTGTAAGGTTAGTGCTGCAGATAAGGGGTGGCAGGTTTACCCGTTGGATCCTCGCCCTGATGCTGTAGCATTATATTCTGAGTGTACTTCAGGTAGGCGCCGTGCCTGGCTTTTGCCAGATGACCGGCACACTGCCTCCCTTGTTGGACTCCGTGGTGGGTGGAGGCACTCCAGAACGAAGTTTTTCACGTGCCTATGGATCCAATTCTGATGTGCCTCGTTTTACCCAAATTTCATACCATTGAACATATTGCCAGTACTTCACGCTTTTTCATCTTGTCGTTAACCAACAATGAAATGTCCAGAAAATCCCCTTTTGCGATTTTCAAAGCCCTCCAAGCAATCGGTGAACCAAAATCGGTTAAAAAAATGCGATCTGGTGATTTACTTGTTGAAACAAAATCAGCTATTCAATCGAAATCTTATCTGTCTGCAAAAACATTTCTCGATTCTACACTTACAGTTACTCAAGCCGAGGTGTCATATCTGAACCTCACCTGTTGACCACCCCTGAGTCAGAAATTCTTGATGGATTTTCTGATCAGGGTGTTATTCAAGTCAGAAGAATTACGATTAAAAAAGATGCCGCCATTATTCCTACGAAACATTTGATTTTAACTTTCAATAGCCCGAATCTTCCAGGTACAATAAAAGCTAGATACCTTCTGCAGAATACGTTCGTGCATCCCGAATCCTCTGCGCTGTTTCAAGTGTCAGAGGTTCGGACATTCTCTGACTTCCTGCCGCGGTCAATTGACATGCTCTAGATGTGCATCCGTTGGGCATTCTTCCACGGATTGTACACTAGAGCCGAAATGTGTTAATTGTTCCCAAACCCATCAATCAGATTCAAAAGTATGCCCAAAGTGGAATGAAAAAGAAATCCAAGCTATTAAAACCAATAGAAATATATCATGCAGAAGCACGAAAATTAATAGTTCCACAGTTAACTCAAACTTACGCTCAAGCTGCCAATACTATAAACAGTGCCACACAGACAGACGAAGATATAACAAAAATAAAATGTCCACCTTTAAATTTACTTAATTTCATCCCTCCCAAAACCAGATATACCAACATCCACTCCTGCTGTTTCCACATCAACTTCAACCCAAGCACACCTCTTGCCCTCAACAATAGCCACTACAGTGTCAGAAACTCAGCCACCGACTCCTATTTCTAATTCAGTACTTACCACCACCAACCCTATGTTCAGCCCTATGGAAACTTCATCAAATATATCTGCTTCCCCATACAACTCCCGTATTCGACCCCCTTCAGCAGGTATAATACAATATTCAAAAAGGAAACACACAAAATCTCGAGCAAGAACGAAAAAGCTACTACAAAAAATAAATGAAACAGCTCTACATATAAAAATGGCACCACACATACCGATAATGAGTTCTCCAGTACAGACTTCCGAAGAAGAAAATGACATGCTCATATATGATGTTGAAGCAGAAGAAGCAGAAGTTATGGAAAAAAAATATTTAACTCTGACCAAGCACCGGAAGGGGCGCGATTGAATCATACTTATCGGACTTGGTGGGGGTAATCCCCACCAAAAACTTATTAGCAATTGTTTTTACTGGAATATAAAATATTTTGATTTTCTTTTTCTGAAATGTTTTAAACGTCTGACTTGGTGGGTGTGCCCCACCAAAATCTGCTTGTTACTTATTTTTTTGTGAACTTTTAACTATATTTTGAGTATTTTAAATGGATTTTTAATATTTTAACGATTGATTGGCGCAGCTTAGCCGAAATCGGCTCTTGCCCCATTAAACCCAACATTCATTCATTCGTTCATGACGTCTCCCCAGCCAAATGTCCAAAAAATGTGAAATTTTTTTATTGCAATAACTTTTGATCTAATTGGAATTTTGAAAAGCGCCACATGTATTCGTGATCAGCGTCGGATTTCAACATAAGAAAATTGAGTTTTTTGGAATAGGATTAGAAATTTTTTTGTTCATGACGTCTCCTCAGCCAAATATCCAAAAAATGTGAAAATTTTTTATTGCAATAACTTTTGATCTAATTGAATTTTGAAAAGCGCCACATGTATTCGTGATCAGCGTCGGATTTTAACATAAGAAAATTGAGTTTGGTTGGAATAGGAAGAAATTTTTTCGGTGTTCATGACACACACCTTTCTAACTCCTATTCCAACCAAACTCAATTTTTTTATTTTAAAATCCGACGCTGATCACGAATACATGTGGCGCTTTTCATAATTCGAATTAGATCAAAAGTTATTGCAATAAAAAATTTGCACATTTTTTGGATATTTGGCTGAGACGTCATGAACACCGAAAAAATTTCTAACTCCTATTCCAACCAAACTCAATTTTTTTATTTTAAAATCCGACGCTGATCATGAATACATGTGGCGTTTTTCATAATTCGCATTAGATCAAAAGTTATCGCGATAAAAAAATTTCACTTTTGGATATTTGGCTCTTGAGACGTCATGTACACCAAAAAAGTTTCTCCTATTCCAACCAAACTCAATTTTCTTATGCGTAAGCAGCGGGATGTAAAAGACGCGGTATTTTCTTCTCTGCATGAAGTTGAAAAAGAGCTCTTTCGAGCAGTAAGAAAGAAGAAACCAAGAAATCAAAAATATCTATTAGCATTTTAAAATTTCCAATTAAATGGTGCTTATTTATTCTCTAGAAGTGCTTTTAGTTGCCGAATAAAAACTGTGTAATTTCTAACTATAGATATTGTTACGAATTTTGTATAAAATAATGTAAATAATTTGTATTTGGATGTGCAATGCCTTTATATTACTCTATGCTATATTTATTTCATGTTAAAATTGTAATATTCATAAGCAACGCCGTACCTTACGTGAAAATGGCGATTCAATGGGAACTTGGCGATAGAGCCAAGTTGGCATCATTTTGGGCGACCAAGTTGGCAACATTAGTGACCAAATTGACGAGTTCGGGACCCTCTGGATTCTTCTAGAAATTAGTAGAGAAATCTACTAATTTCACGATCTATGACGCGAGCGCATCTTTCCAGAAGTTTCGAACAGTCACTCTAATTTCCACCAGTGAGTAGCGAGTCTGGTTTTGACTAGCGATTAGTGAACTTGCCTTGATCGTGAATAAGCTTATATATACGTGTATTTTTAGATACTGATAATTATGTCTAAGTGCTATTGAAGGAGTGAAATCCTTCTGATATTCATTCTGCGAATTTTGCTGTTGAATGCTGTGTTTCAAGGATTGATTTTCGGCAATAAATTATCATCGCTGTTAAAGAACTTTCTTGTTTTGCAACTGATTTTGCATAAAATCCTCGAACCCCGATCTACGTAACAATATGCTTTGTGCGTAATTGATTATTATTAATTTCTAAAAAGTACGTACAAAAAATTTGTATTTTGTTTGGACCCCGATATAACGAGTAACCCCGAATGAACGAACAAAATGTTCAGTTACGATAAATTCGTTATGTTGGTTGCATAGAAACAACAGCAACAATGTTTCCTTTTTAAGAAGATATATCAAGAAAGGAAGATGAAATTGGAGAAAGGTATACGAATTCGTTCTTGTCACTAATAAATTTTCTCAAGTGTTAAAGTAAAGCTAATAAAAATCAAACAAAAAAAAAGAATTATAGAAATCCATCTATCAGCTAAACTAGTGGCTGGCGTTACTTCAGTACGGAAATGATTCTAGTGGTCAAAATCCCGTGGTTGGCTTGTCATGAGTTCGAGCCTAGCCCACTGAAGACCCACCGGGCAGATAGGGCTGATAAATGTTTAATCTGTTGAGTCTCAAACATCCTCCCTTTATGTGGTGTGGAAGTTCTTTGAGAGGGATGATTCAGGTGTCGTCCTCGTCACTTGACCAGAGTTCAAAATTATGAGGTCCGTCACCAATAGCCCTCGTGCAGTCTTATGAGAGAGAGTGAATACTGACGTCGCAATGTTCAGCTACACGAGGGTTTTTGGCGACGGACCTCGTCATTTTGAACCATGGTCAAGTGACGTAGACGACACCTGAATTCTCATCCCTCTCTTAATTACCACACCTCTCCAACAAGAAGACGTTCGAGCTCACGACAGATTTAACGTACATTGCTCCCGTACACGGTGGGTCCAGCGGCACGGGGCTCGAACTCATGACATGTCTGCCACGAGTTCGTTACCTTGGCCACTAGGCTACCACGACACTCGTTCAGCCTATAGTGCATGTTAATGTAACTCTCCCTCTTTCTCTCTCTCAAGCTCTGTGGCTGTGGTAGCCAAGTGGTCCAGGTATCGGATCATGGCAAATGTCATGAATTCGATCCAGTACCACAAACACGCCGTGTAGTGGCGCGATGCACACATTAATTAGTCGAGGCTCAAACGTCCTCCGTTGGTGTGGTGAGGTTTTAGGAGACAGTGGTGTGAGCTCAGGTGTCGTCCTCGTCACTTGACCATGGTTCAAAATGACGAAGGTGCGTCTACAAAAGCCCTTGTGTAGCTGAAAAGTGTGACGTTAATATTCACTCTCTCAGCCCTTGTCATTTCACCATGGTTCAAAATGACGAAATCCGTTGCCAAATGTCCTCGTGTAGATACCAACCAGTGCGATGTTAATATTCACTCACTCAAGTCCTTGTTCCTCTAATGATAAGCCATGTTGAGGAT
>BMAO01023816.1:0-49420 GCA_019973975.1 Trichonephila clavata | reverse complement strand
TATGGCAAATTCTCAAGAATCGTTCAGCTGAGATGCATGACGAAAGAACAAATGATAAAAAGTGCTATACAATTTGATTTTAAGATGATGAAGTTAAGAACATGCGCTGCATTAGTGGAATCAATACCAAGACGAGTGGAAGAGGTACTTTCTGCTACAGCAGGACATATTTCGTACTAATATTGAGGTTTTTCTGTCAACTTAAGGGGTCTAAGGGGTGTTAAAAAAATTTTTTTTCGAATTTTCGAAAAAATATATCTTGTTCTTCATTTTTTTCTGAACATTTTGATACTAACCACGTGACAATACTCTAAAAACTTCGAAAGTTATTCAAAAAATTGCAAACAGCAATTTAGTCATAACAACTTTTAAATGGACACATGCCACGCCCATTTATTTTTAAATTCATGCATACCATTTATTTTTTTGTTTTTAATAAGCCTCATGAAATATTTTAAGCGCTTGAGTTGATCAGAAGGAAGCCTGCAACTCAACACATTCATTCTGCTGTGTTTTGATTCTCTTGTGTTTACTTTAGTACACGTTTTTTTAAAACGCTTATCTAAAGCGAAGATTTTTGTTGTTTTATTTTGAAAAAATCGTTGGGCAATGTGCCCCAGGAAAAGATTTAGAGGAAATAAATATTTAAAGGTAAGTGACTCACATGTTACAGATATTAAACATACGAAGAAGTGTGTAGAAATGAAAAGTACAAGTAAGTGTGCCGAAATGAAAAATGCTTCTAGTAAAAAACCTTCAGGAATTCTGACTTCATTAAAGTCAAATCTTGTTAAGGTAAGTGAAAACTGCAAAGAATATCGTATTTTTTTATTTTATTTAAACCTTTAGCTCTATTTTGTCAGTATCATGCGGTTTAAAATGTCATAAACCATTAACAATTAATGAAAAATCCACTCGTGGTTTATGTTCGAATTTTGAAATACATTGTAAAAAATGTGGGAGCATTTGTACTTTTTCAAGCTGTGAAAACATTGGGAATAAAAATAATGCTCCAGAAATTAACAGAAGATCTATTTTAGCAATGGGATGCATAGGTCAAGGTTTAGAGTCATTAAAAACCTTTTGTTCTGTAATGAGTCTTCCTAATCCTGTTGAACAAAAATCATATGATGTTATTAATAATCAACTTTCACTTGTTATGAAGGAAGTCGCCGAAGAAAGCATGAACAGGGCAGCTGTCGAAGAAAATTCTTCGTTACCTGATGACATTTTAACGGTAAGTGGTGATGGGACCTGGAAGACGAGAGGACATTCATCGTTGATTGGAGTATGTACTCTAATAGGGAGCGAAACAGGTAAGGTTTTGGATCGGGAAGTGTTGTCCTCATTTTGCAAATGAAGCGACAGTTATAAAGGGGTAAAGTTTGGTATCAAGTACAATAAATTGCAAAGAGCGCATAAGATTTCATGTAGAAAAAATTATTCTGGCTCTGCTGGTAAGATGGAGGTTGACGGGATGTTGAGGATTTTTAATCGATCAGAAAAGCTTCACGACCTGAAATATTCGAACTACATAGTAGATGGCGACACAAAAACATTCAATGCCCTTTCTGAAAACAATCCATACGGCTATGACCATCTTATTCAGAAAATAGAATGTGTAGGCCATGTGCAAAAGAGAATGGGTACAAGACTTAGGAAGCTTAAATTAGTATATGGTAAGAAGAAATTATCTGATGGTAAAACTATAGGCGGTAAAGGTAGGTTAACTGATAGTTTAATTGATAAGCTTGCGCATTACTATGGTAATGCTATTCGATGCAATTCTACTAGTGTAAAGGAAATGCGGAAAGCCATTTGGGCTGTTCGGGGTCATTCTTGCAGCACCGATGATGAACCGATGCACTGATTTTGTCCTACAAATCCAAATACATAGTGTAAGTATAATGCCGCAATTAATAATAATTTACAAAATTATAAACACAAACCCTCAGTTACGAAAGCTGTTCGAGATGTAATTAAGCCTGTATTTGCAGACTTATCTCATCTGGCACTCCTGAAGAAATGCTTAGGAGGTAAGACACAGAATCCTAATGAAAGTTTAAATTCATTAATCTGGAAGTTTTGTCCGATGACGATTGATTCTATCCTTCAGATTGCAGAGATTGCTGCAAATCTAGCAACCAGCATTTTTAATGATGGAAATCAAATACTTATTACTATTTTAGAGAAATTTGGCTTAAAAATTAACAAAAATGTTTGTGTGTTCCTGGCTGAACGTGACAATCGTCGAATCTTTACGTCAAGAAAGAGGAGCTCAACGTCATCGTTTGAATCTCGCAGAGATTAAAAAAATTAAAAAGAGTACAGAAATTGAGCTGCTTGGGCAACAGGAAGGCATATCCTATGATCTTGGAGCATTTTAGCATGTAAGTTTTAAAATTTATTTTCTCAAATTCAATTTAAAACTTTAAAGCCTTTTTTCTCAGTTTGTGTTTTTTTCACTTACGCGCATTGCGTTTCAAAAACTATCATACTTTGATGCATAAAACTTTACAGAATTATAAACTCTATCATAATCTTTAAATCCTAGCTATTTATAGTATTACATATTTGTAATTTTTTGAAAAATTTAAAAAAAATAAATTTTTTGAAAAAAATTTTAAAAATGTACTTTTTTTATTTTTTAAAAATATTATTTTTTATTCTTTTTATATCTAATCGCTACCATCTAATAAGGATATATTTGACTTTATAAATCAACTTATTGCTAGTAATTAGAATTATTATTTCAGAAAATATCATGCGCGTCGTAAAACTTACTATTTGTTTCTTACAAAAATTTTTCTTATATTTATGTGCTTATTATTTTTAAAATTATGATTATATTTTAGACATTTTATACTTTTTTGAAGCTTTATTCCTTTATAAAAAATGTGTAAAAGAATCAAATTATTTCATTTTAACCTCAAAGAATTATTTCTAGTCGAAAATTGTTCATATTTTGTGCTCTCGAAACATTTTTAACACCCCTGAGACCCCTTAAGGTATGCAACGATTAAAAGCTAAAAATTTATAAAAAATAGATTTCTTGCTGTTTGTCCCTATTAATTCGAAAAGTATAGTATAAGGAATCAGTGACTTAAACGTCACACTGTAAAGCAATGAAAGCTATGGGCCACAGAATTCGCAATATTGATCCTCTGTCAAGGTCAACACCTGATCTGGCGCCTCCTTATTCATATTACCACATCACCGGGAGGACGTTTCAGCCTCAACAGATTTAACATATCCCTCTGCACCATATGTTCTCAACCTTTTTTGAACTGGCGCCCCCTTTTCTAGTAAATATTTCGATACCGCACTCTTTTCTAGTAATTATTTCGATAACGCCTCCTTTTCTAGTAATATTTCGATATCACCCCTTCCCACTCTAGAGAAATAAGAGTGTACATAATACATGGTGAAAACAAGAGTTAAGTTTTAAAAAATATCCTATTACTAAAAGAAAATGTTTTTTAATTTAATTTTTCTCTAAAACCCAAATTTTTTTGCTTGCTTGCTTTTAGCTTACCTGTTATAAAGACAGGCAGGGGTTTTGAGGATACTAAGTAATTCATAATAAACTATTGCTTTCAAAATAAATATAAATTGACAGTTTCAGCCTTTAAAGAATCACGTTAATTCCTGGTTAAAATATTTAATTATTTCTTGGATAATATACGTGATGAAATGCAGTGGACGAAATATGTTTCCTACTGATGGGAGGCCGGCTGGCAATGGAGTTGGTCCCCAAATAATCAGTAATTTGTATATCCCCTTTGTTTACAGGATGTGGTTGAAATTCCTAAGTCCCTTGAATTCCTACCGGGAACGCAGGGCTGAATGAACACATAAATTTAATTAAAATTGTAACTTTTGTAACTTTGCGCTTGGTGACCGACCAATGGGGTTGCTTGGAAAAATAGTGCACGTAGGCACAAATGGTGGGATTTGCCCTCCCTTAAAAGGGCGCCGAATGAAAATTTTCGGGAGATTCTCAATCACTAGATAGCTTATCTGATTCTTGATTTTTTAGGAAAAAACCTTAGGTCTCCTTGTCCGGTGTACAATGCCAGCCCCTCATCGCCTCGCCTCCTTTTCAGATAAGTGAAATTTTAATGTTTGTTCATAGTTCTATTATTCTTAAATTTTAATAGTGTTTAATCTAAGTTCTAATTTCGTAAGGTATTTTAAATGTAATACACGAATTTATTTTAATTTTAATCCGAGTAATTTCATTAGTTTTGCGTTGTCTTTGAAATTGATTAAGTTTAAGTACTAGCCACTATGTTAATGCGGACTAAGTTAACTAAGCGAACTTGGGTAGTTTTTAAGATGTTAGTTAAATTAAGCAGAAACTTAAAAGTAAAATTAATGAGCGCCGCATCACTACTGTTCACAAACAGAGACAACACGTGCACTACAGGAATTAAAATGCACTATATCATTAAATTTAAAGTAGGTCTGAATGTAATGTCATCTTTAAGTTTTTTTCTACTTCTCGAACTATTGAAGTATGTGAATTTTCATACATGTGATATAAAAATGATTTAAATGCATGCAATCAACATGAGGTAAGCTATATTAAAGTTTACTTTTCTTAGTACATAATCAGCGTGTTTTTTTTAGTCTTTTTGGGTTAATCTGCTGAAGCCTCTTCGTGACATCTCAACGCCCCCTAATTTTTTCTGGGTCTCTTACTGCTCCCTTGAAAGCCCAAATGCCCACAGGGGGGCGTTATCGCAAATGTTGAGAACCTATGCTCTACACCGTGGTTTCCTCAATTGCACTAGGCTTGAACTCACTACTCATTGGCCACGCGCCCCTGACTTTGTTTACAAGGCTATCGTGGATACCGCGGATAAATGGAGGACAAAAATATTATAAATAGGATCATACCTATGCGGACGAAATATTCGGAAGTGTAGAGAAAAAAGGAAAATAATTATATAAAAAAATATTTTCTTAATTTAATATTCCCTCAAAGGAGTTGAACTTTCGGATAGAAAAAAATTTAATTTTAGTAACATATGTTAGACATGAAATAATTATTTTTTCAGTACATAAAAAAAAACTAAAATTAATGATTACTTATAAAAATTACTGAGTAGAATATTGTCATTGCAACATTTCATAACCGAAATTACTCTTCCTATACTCCAATTCTCTCCGAGCGCCAAGCTTTTATCCATGTTATGGCTTCATACTGCACTATAATTTCTGAAGTAAATATTTTTTAAAATTCAATAAAAAAGAAGCTACTTAATACATGTTTGGTGTTTTTTGTTGAAACTTTCTACTACGTGTCCTCTCATTCTAATAAATGTTAAAAAGAAATAAAATGCCCTTTACACTTTTATTTTTTAAAATAAAATTTCAAATGTCTAAGTATACATTTCCTTGTCGAAGTATTTAATATAAAAATTAAATTTTTATTATAATTTTCCTTTTATCTATATACGATGCAAATCTTTTCTACATTGGTCGGTTTGCGAAAATACTTAAGAGAAATTATAATCCACAATTTATTTTCACAATTAATGCTTTAAAAAAGCATGAATAAAAAACGTATAACTAAACTTTAAAATATCAAATACCAATGAAGAATGAACAATCAAAGCTAATTAAAAAAATTATAGATAATGCTATTTGGTAACTGTATATGAAAGGTTTAACAATATATCAACGGATAATAACATGCAATTAACCCCTTAATTTCCGCCTACGTATATATTCGTCTCGCTCGACTAGTGCATTAAGTACCCTAGACGGATATATCTATCTTTCCCAAAGATCCTTTCCTTTCACTGCTACCAATAACATATTTCAAAGGATTTGAATTGCAATAAAACAGTTTTTGCGAATGATTTACTTATTTCAGGATAACATTTGCTTGTTTGTGCCTTCCACCCCCAAAACACCGAGTACGCACGCCTGTATGGAAAACGAGGGCACCAGGGAGCAAATCGCGTAACTTTTAATCATCGGTAGTTAAGGGGTTAATTACGTGTATTTTATCTTAGATATTTTTATATGTAAAAATGAGTCACACTAAACACATTAGTGTTGTTATAGATTCACAAAAAAGGATGTGTCATTCCTTAAGTGATTATTCATACGCATGACAGTTTAAAACTTTCTTTCAGAAACTGCATCATTTATTACTGTGTCTAAAGGGCTTAACATAAAATATTTATGAAATATTTTCGTTGTTTCATTTTCATTTAAATTAGTTTAAAAGGGTACAAAAGCATTTTTTCTTGCAAAATTATGAATGCAAGGAGGATTTAAGGTATCCAAACACGTTGAAAATGACCAAATTCAGTCGAGACAGATATTTTTGTTTTTTATTTTATTGAATGGAGCTATCTTTCCACTTTACGAAACGTACTTTGTTTTGTTTCTACACTACCTAGAGGCCAAGTTACAATCAATTGTATAAATTTAAAAAAATAGAAAGTGGGTTTTTGATCTACCAGAAGTGGGCATTTAAATTGCTCAAAATCTATCATGGCGAGTCTGATAACTCAAAATATTACGAAGGTATTTCTATAAAACTTTTTGAACTTGATATTTATGTTACATTTTCTAGAGAATGCACTAAAATATTTCTTATTGTATGAATACTTTTTGAGTTATGGCTTGTTATTTAAATAATGCTCTCATAAAAAATGTAACATTTCTTATAATGTTTACTCAATAAGCTCTAAAGTTTTCAAATTTTAATAGAAAAATTAAAATTTTAGTACATTTTCTAGATAGATGCATCTAATTTGTTTTAGTAATGCTTTTACTAATATATGTTTATTACTTTTTTCTGTAACGGCTTTCAAGTTTTTCAAAAACATTGCTAAAATTTCACTTTTAATTGTGATTTTTGTAAAATTCAGGTAATTAATTTTAAATTGTGATAGTTTAATAGTAATATTTATTGGTATTGAGTCCTAAAAGAGCATTAATAATGTTTTATTATGCTATTTTGTTAAAAAGTACTCCGAACGTGTTTGGATACCTTAAATAATTTTCAAGTTTGAAAATTTCATACTTAAGGTAAAATCGAAAAAGATTAAATACAACCTAGAAAAATCCTATTGTATGTTTTTTTTAAATAAAAGATTAAAAGTGCATTGTTTTATTTTTATTCTATTGATCTTTTATTTCTAAATATATTTAAGACGTTTTAGAACTAAAGTTCTTTCACTTTAAGAGGAAAGAAACTGTTGAAAAGTTAAGTAGGAATAGTTTTTTGGAAAGTAAAAAACGCAAATGTGTTGCTGAGACATATAAAACTAATCGAAATCGGATATAACGATTTTCTGCCCCTATTGAAGGTTTTAAGTTTCAATTACTGGAAAAGAAATTGAAAAGGAGAAAATACATTGTAGTATTGGATAACTATTTCACTTTAGAGCAGGAAAAAAATGAAGAAAATGACCATAAAGATGTCCTAAAAGGTCGAAAGGCTCAGACAAAAAAACCGTAACAGTAACATTTTCTTCTTCTTAACTATTCTTACACTTTAAAGAGATTTCATTGCCTGGAAGTTTAACTTTTAACATTTTAGATGTAACATATGAGCATAATTTTAATAAGAGCGTAATGCCATGTTTCCATTCTTCAAATCTTTGACTTTTACATATTTATGCCGTATATATATATATATATATATATATAATCAAAATTTCTCTACAAGAGAGAGATGAACCACATGATCAATACTCAGAAGAATATCAATTGCCAGATAACAATACAACAGAATTTAGAAGGAGATATGAAAGATTGAAACAACAGAGCAAAATACAAAAGAATGGATGCTTCAGTATTATCAACATTGTTGACTTAGGACAGCTAGTATACATAAAATTTTCTTAAAAAATCCTTTTGTATAAAAGTGGGGTTGAACATGTTTTTTGGCCAGCCAACATTCCCCCTTTTTTGTTAATAATATCGAGCAAATACCAATTGGAAATAATGGATAGGAATTCTAAATCCATTATAAGGAAGAGGTAACTTACCCAAAAATTGCATACTGAAATGCAGAGCCCGCGCTAAATCTGAGTACAATAAACAAATTATTGCCAGACTCTGGACCCAAATACAATTTCAAAACAAAGCAAAGGCTGAAAAATAACACTTAGCAAAAGTATGAAAAGAATAGAAATAATAAAATAAGAAATGTAAGCATACTACCATTATATTAGAGACTCTTAATATAGTTTAAAAGTTATAATATATTCTAAAAAAGTAATTTTATCTAAAACTAGAAACTGGGGGACTATTTAAAACTATCTAGGAAGAATAATAAATCTATAATATAAACCTTTTAAAACTATGGAAATTTAATCCTTACTATTTAGAATTTCATTATTTAAATATCTATTAATAAAATTAATAGGGTAGTTTTGAATTAAACAGTATTTAGTAAAATGTTTATAGTTTTTTATTTTTTCTGATTTATTAGAAACTAGAAATTTATTGCGCAGTGTGTAATTAAGAACAATATCTCTGAATATAGATACATGGATATTACTCTACCAATGCGGTACTTTTATAATATTGAAATTAAAGTCTTCTCGTTTATCATAAATATTAGTAACTATTTTATAATCTTTTAATTTAATTTGTATATCAAGAAAATTTGCTTTGTAACTGTTACTATTTGTCTGTAATAAATTAAGATATTGTGGATAAAAATTAATATTAGGTATAAAGGTGTCTTGCTTGCAAAAAATGATTATATCATCTATATAACGAAAAAAATAAAATTCTAAGTTGTCTGTGAAACTATTTTCAAAATAATGTAAATATAAATTGGCAAGACAGTTGCTAGCTGGGCCACCTTGTGGTAGACCCTTAATCTGTTGATAATAATTAACATTATGATAAACATAATTCTCTTTTAGAACTAACCTAAGTAGAGAACCAAATCTATCATATTTGACATTTTTAAACAAATTATCTTTATGTAAATTTACTAGTGTTTTTATCATATCATCAATATTAATTGAGTTAAAAAGATCTTCAAAATCTAAACTAAATACTGAAAATATCTTTTTATTTTTAATTTGTGCAATAAGTTCTGTACTGTTTTTAAGAATGGCTAAAGTTTTTAGATTATTTATTGTATCTTGTAACATTTCATGTAGAATTTTGCCTGATTTGCTGATATATGTATTAAAACCATTAGTAACGGTTCTAAACTTTACTGGATTTTTATGAAATTTAGGAGTAAGAAATACATGTGGAAATTTAAAATTATTATTAATTTGTATTTTTAATTGTTTATGAAAAGCCAAAATTCGATTATTTATTTCTCTATTAGAAATTGATGACCTAATAAAAGCTGTATTATTTTCAAAATGTTTGTTGAGCATTAAACTATAATAGTATTTACAAATGAAGGCACAATTTCCAGGCACTTTATCAATATAAACTATAATAAATTTATTTTGTAATTTTTTAATCTGATTTTTAATATCATTAAAAAAGATGTTATTATCTGTGCTAAAGTTATATTTATTAATCTGTTGTGTAATATTACATTTAAACTCTGTGAATGCCTCTATAGGCATACTATATTTAATGGCAATTTTGTATATGAATTGCTCAATATCATTATATAACTGATTTTTGATAATTTTATTATTATTGGATATCATAAGTATAAATATATATATATATATATATATATATATATATATATATATATATATATATCAAAAATATACACAAAATAATTATAAACCTAGGATAACTATAGTCATGATAGAATAAAGTCTTAGCCACAGTAGTACTAAATGCATATTATATAAATTATATATTGATATATATGGGTGAAAACAATTATAGGGAGGAACGGTTTCTTAAAAAACAAACAAAATAATTGACACCTATACTCAAATAATGTATCAGATAATAGCTGAGTTCTTAGGTCACTCCTCTGCCACATACTGACCGGAACTGTGACGTCGAAAGGCAGTGGTGCTGTATATGTAACTGTACCTCACTTGCTCCCTGAAGCTTGTATCATTAAGGCGTTTTGAAGCATCTTAGCTTAGTTGAGATATTTTTTCTTTAATTTCTTTATTTACCCATCGTAAGCAAATCTAAAAGTCATCATCAAACGATGCGACAAGATGGGGTCATTTGAAACGCTCGAAGTGGACCGCTCAGTGGCTACCTGCTGTAGGGTCCTTGGTGTTCCGAGAAATGTGGTGTCCATTCTGGGAAAATAATCCACAAAGACAGGAACAGCTGTCTAGCGACCTGGAAAAAGTCAACGACACAACAACACAAAGCCTGCGCAAGACCGTTATTTGAGACTCCTAGCCAAAAGAGAAAGGCCAGTGATAGCGACACAACTGTGTCGCAACAAGTATACGGCTAGAGTGAGATCCATTTCACGTATAATAGTTGCAAGAGATTTAACACTAGAACGTCCGGGATTTCGATTATCTTTAAGCGTCTTCTGGTGACTTTTAGACACCACGATATAAAGTGAATGAAATAATAGTTTTATATATATAATTGCAGGACTTCTGTTCACTGCTGTTTAGTTTTAAAACTTTTGATATTATTTCATATAATTATCACAAATTATGACCCTTTATATCATAAAAAAACTGATGTTGACATTATGTTTCGTGATACTTGTTTGACAATTGCCTTGTCGCAAGATATTTCAAGTCGCAAATCTGCCAGGAACATTAATATTTTTCAGTACCGAATGTGTGCCATACCTAGTGACATATATATCATGATTTGATGGAATATTATCAACTATATATGAACTTTCTTCAAATTCTTTGCATTCACTTTCACTCAATCGTATGTTCCATCGGAATCTAAATGAGAGCAAGACAGCTAATCATTATTCGATTCATTTCCCGAAAACTGTCGCAACAAATTAGCAATTTCATCGGGCTTAGACTTTTTCTACAAGCCATCGTTTCAAGGTGTCTGCTCTGCACTAAGTTTGAAAATCGAATGATTTTTCTTATGAGCTGATAAGTAAATGCTATGTAACGAAACGCTTAGACACAACAATTTTAGTATAATTGATTCATATCCACTGTGAATCCAATAGCACTGCATTCAAGGTCAGATAGATGTGCGATAGGACTTTGGAAATTTTTTTTACTAATCGTATCTACTTAGTGAACTATATTTTGTTGCACAACGGTTTGTTATAATGATAAATTGTCTTGGTGTCTAAACGACACCAGTGGACATTCTAGATATGTTTAGCTGTTAAATCTTTCCTAATTAACCTAGAACTATAAAATTTTCTGTGTTAATTATGAAATAAATAATTCTGCGAAAATAATTAAAAATGTCAAAACATTTTCAAATTCCTGTAAAAATGCGGAAAGGAGAACAAAATAAACAGGCTCCGATGTCCAATTGATATCGACGGAAGCTGTAGCGTTAATGCAGGTAGAATACATTACAGGTGCCATGTACACTGCATCACTTTTGACAATGAACAGCAAAAAAGAACTGCCTAGACATTTTCTAAGAACTCTTGTATTGGACAGAAGATGATTCGGAGCGATTTCTTTTCAGCGATAAATTATATTTAGTCTAGACAGTGACTCGAGACGCATTGTCATCTGCAGAGTTCCCGGGAATCGCAATCGGCCTACTACCAATGTCGAAGAGGACTACTATGGTCGAGGTGGTCTGGTGGTCTGAAAAGGCATAATTTCAGAAGGGTATTTTGACCACCATTTGTTCATTAGAGGTTCTCTGACAAGTCAGCAGTACAGTGACAAAATCTTTACACCCTATATCAGACTTTTCCGTGAGACATAAGAACCAAAATGTGTTTTTTGGACGATAATACCGGCCCAAACAACGCTCAAATAGTGAACAAATACCTCCAACTACACTTGATTTGCATCCCTGCACAAATAAATGTTTTATCACTCAAAATCACCTTTTTACAGTCGTTAAAAGTCCGTAATTGTTATTGTTTTGCCAATGCTAAACGATTCCCCCCTTTTTCTAGAGTTATAAATAGTTTTTTCCTCACCCTTGTTGCTTTAAGGCCACCTTCCATAAGTCTTTACCGTGTCTTTGAGATATTCACTTCAACACCATTATCCAATAAATCCCTTCAAAGGTCTATGCTTGTCTTTCTTGGACTTATTTTGCTACTTCTGATTAAAATTTTATCATTTCTTAAAATATATTTCTACTTGCGCACACATTTTTTTTTCCTTTTTGGAGACAATGATCCCGAATTTTGAAATGTTTTTAAACACTTAATTCGAAAAAACCAACTGTCATAGTTATATCTCTCACAGTCATAGAAGTTTGTTCATTGAGAGCGATTTATTTTGTAACGGTTCCTCGGAGTAATACTCATCTTTGAACTTGTAAAAGTAACACGTTTTATACAGAAAGCAAAATTAAAATTATTAGCTTCCCAACTGAAAGACTCACACCTGAGCTCGTGATACATTAAAATGAATAAATTATAGGTAAAGTCGATCTGTAACACTATATAGATACAAATATAACGGGTTTGAGGTGGTTCAGGAAATCACTTGTAATCACATACCAACTCAAACAAGAAAAACATGTTTGTCCTAATAAATTCGATCAGTATAGAAAGGTTTCTCAAACTGTGGTAGGTGCTCTCTGAGATTCCTTTAAAATAATTATCAGGATTTTCACTTGACTTTAAAATTTTTTTTAAAAAGACAGGACTGGCAGATAGTAAGAAAAAACTTGATAGAGTAAATACACTCATGTGCATAAATTAAGGATAACGCTGGCTCTGGAAAATAACGGTTCAGAAAAAAAAAGCGTGACTTATCTATAAAGCTCATCTATTACACAAAAGATAAAGAACAGAAAGTGGTGTATGATGTCATTTATAAAAACTACTATTTTTGTGCCCTGTAACCAAATATAAAAAATACCCTCTTTACAAAAACTTAATACTACATGGTTAATATGATAGCTATTATATTGTTTGTCTCCAATACGATAAAATACAATCTCTACGATGGCTAAGCATGATGAGTATCAAATTATCGAGCTGATCGGGGGGGGGGAGATTACTTCAATCAGCAAGCATTGCTGATTGAAGTAATCTTCCTAAATCCGTTTATCTAATCCGTCTAAACTTCCGATAAACATTTAGGAGGTGGTTGATGTGACTGCATTTCTTCAGTCAAGCCTGCTCCACCGGTTTCATGTCAGGTGAGGATTCTAACCCTTCCATACGGGTGACAGTTGCAGACCGAATACGTTTGTTTATGATATTTGTTCAGTGAGTATGGAAATCGTTATTTATAAACACAAATTCTGTGCTTATGACACTTCCAAACAATCGTACCACGTACATGCTGTTTCTGAATAATAACCGGATAAATTTAGCTTGTTATGGTTCCTATTTGAATATGTAGATCGTTTCTGGAGTTCAATATAATTGTTTTCACATCACTGTTCTCCATTCTGGGGAATCTTGCACCACTGTAATGGTGCCATTCAACCATGATGCCTTTGTTGTAATCATACCTGACTTTTTCCATACTAAGTCCGATATGAATCAGACTGCATTATAAAGTCGGGTTGCATCATACAACTTCACTGTGACGATGTCCACATGGCTTGTTCTCTACTCCAGGCTAACTGCTGATGACATAGAGTAGCTGAGAATGGAAAATATATGACAGGCGGCCGAGTAAATAGACCAATATGTCTGAAACGTCTGTACACGGTTTGCATTTAAACTGTCGTACACATGGCTGATGATAGATCGAGGGCACAGGTAAGATGCTGAGCTCCGACTGCTTCTTTTGGCAGTTACTGCCAAATAACAATCTTCCTTCGGGCTGTAACTCGGAGGAGGATTGTAATGTCTACTCACATTTCCAACATCTTTGAATCGTAGCCAAAACCTAGAGGACACTTCGGTCAATCCCAAGTTCTTCAGACACTTCATCTGAGTACTACCACATTCCAGGTGGTTGACAACACTACCAAGTAAAAAATCATCCGATTGCGTCCTTTGTGTCCTAATTTATGGCACTGAGTGACATACAAAACATGTGTGTGAACTATTTTACTTCATAGTCCCTAGTTTTTTATGTACTCCTCTCTTACACTCTCGTCATTGTGACATACTATAAACATCATCTGGTTCATTCCTTTAATTAGTATATTAATCTTTAAGATAATTGTGATAATTCTACAAATGAAAGCTTTACTCTTGAATTAAATTTTCTTGTTATTCAAAACAGAAAAATATAGCTATTCTATTCAGAATAGTATGGAATTCGTATTTCGTGTTATTCTGAATAGGCATGAGTGTGGTTCAAATCTGAGCAATTATTAGAAAAAAAACTTTTAAAACACTACAAATTTTATTGACAGAGCATTATGTTCCCCATATATATATTTATATATACCTATATAACTTTGTATTAAATATAATAGGACTCATACATAAGTTGCTTCTAATATTATCAGAAAATTAGTTCATGATTTGTAGATTATGAATTACACAAATGGAAAATCGGAAACAGTCTTTAATTACTTTAATGGTTCTACTTAAGTATTTCAAGTATAAAGTTTCATTCATTTTCCGTATATTTCGGAAAGAAATGATATTAATAAAAGTTTCTCAAGGTCTTCACAGGGTGAAATTAGTCTTCTTTCCAAGAAATTCTGAAACAGATGTTCCAAACAATTATGTTACTATTTCCTGCACTTACTCTGTTTCGTTAATTTTCCTTCGCTTTGAGCTATTATTCTTCAGATTCTCACATTCTGTAAGTACACGTACCAGGAAACAGAATCTTGCTCCTTTTATTCCGGTGTTAAAAGCAAAGTAAGAGGATTAAATTATCAGTTTTCTCCCTTTCATTTTTCTTCTCTTCAGAATTATACAAGGCATCGCGAAACTAAATTTTAAACTGCCGAGGGGTAAAAATAAAGGGTATATCAGTTCTGGGAAGAAAAAATAAAAAGCATTCTACGTCATTTGGGTAAGTGAAGTGTAACGTATTTTTGAAAATGTTGTTAAACTGACCCTCCTAACACTAATTTTAAAATTTTACAATGATTTTTTCAGTGACGTTATCTTACATAACCGATCTATTTATCACAGTCACAAGTCGGGAAAAACTTTGCCAGTTTAGTTAAAATCAACGTAGTTAGTTATAGTCGAGGCTTAAGAAAATATTGCCATTTAACTTTACTCTCCATAAAAAAGAAACTATTACAAAAAAATCCCAGGAAAGAGATACTCAAGAAAAGGCCAAGCTCGTGAAGATTAAAAAATGTTACAGTTGTTCTTTTCTATCCGTAGCAATTATAGCCAGTCCTTTTTTTACAAAATGACTTCATTAAAAATCACTCAATCTCAAGTGTACAACTCAAATTACGCAGTAAATTTCAAAATAGAAATATTAAAATTTTTATGATACTTTCATGAATTAAATGGTCAAATTTACATCTTCTAATTTCATTTAAATCTTTCTAAAATGTAACCAAACTGTGCCAAGAGGTTTCTGAAGAAATAGATTAATTAAATGCAGCTTGTTACTCATTAAACATCAAATGATTTCTTTTGAAAAGATACAGAGCCTGCAATCCTTCAATTTCCCCTATTTTCAAAAATATGCTAGATTTCATAAAATAAAGTGATCCTTGTGTTTATTTTCCAAAAGGTGATACCACCCTTTAATCCATGCCCGTTTATATATATACATATATAACACATATGTATCATTCTGTATATATATATACACTGATGGGTAAAAACCCAACAGCAAGGAATGCTTGTGTTAGATAAACGAAATTTGGTAGTCGTGTTTATACATCTGAAAAATGACATTGAATCAAATTTCGCGCTTTGCGTTTGAGTGTGCTGCTGTAGCGCCACTCAGATATTGCCGATCATGCTTGCCTTAAGTGCGTTCTGAAAAGTTCGTGAGCGTTATTTGTTTGCAAAATTGACGTATTGAGTTGATGTTAGCCAAGAATGTCCTTAAGCAGACAAATAAGCCTTTATCAACAGCTTACTGAGTATGAACGAGATCGTGTAATAGGATTACAAAATGTTAGATTTTCTATCCACTATATTCAAAAAACTTGACTATATAGAATCTACTGTGTATGATTGTTGAGAGCTGTGGTCAATGAATGGTTCTGCCTCAAGAGGGCTGGTTTATGAAGGACCAAGAGGCACTACTGAAAAGGAAGACTACTATATTCAGGGCATTGTACTGTATCTGTGGCAGAAATTCGAGTTCAAGTTGGTATTTCAGTGACACAGTGAACAGTTAGGAATCAGTTACTTCAAGGGAAACTTCCAGCCAGGAGCTCTGTCAAATCAGTATTCATTGGCTCCAAGCCATTGCCGTTTGCGATGCTAGTGGTGTGAAGCTAGAGCTCATTGGAGGATGTAGTAGAGATCTGTTGTGTCTTTTGACGAAAGCTGGTTCTGCCTTGATGCCAGTGATGGTACTGTGTTTGTCAGAAGGAAGCCAGGGGAATACCTGCAACTAAGCTGTCTGTGGCTCAGACACACTGGACCTATACGTAGAGTCATGGTCTTGGGAGCAATTTCCTATGATAGCAGAGGCACTCTCGTGGTTATCCCCAAACACACTATCCACAAATTTGTCCCTGAGTCAAGAAGTTCTACCTATTGTACTGCCATTCATAAAGAGCTTTCAAGGGGGAGCCTTTTTACTAGGTAATGCTCGACCTCAAACTGCTATTGTAACGCAGTGTGTCAACATGTTATTTTGGCCTGTCAGATGACCAGATCTGTTCTTTAATTGAACATGCATGGATATAATTTAACGAAAATTCCAGCATCATCCACAGCCAGCCCTCACCGTCCTAGTATTGGCACAACAAGTAAAACAAGCATGGAACTTCATACCACAAGGCCACAATGACACAATGCATGCACGCTAGAAGGCTTACCCTCAAAAATGTTTGAGGTTACACCTGCTCTATTAATGTAACAGCATTTTACATTTAAAATGTTCTTTCTTGAGTCTACATTAACCTGTGATTTTGAAAATTTAATCAATGAAACATTTTAACTAGACAATTGCATAGTACAAATTTCCTTACTTTACAATAATTTTTCTTGGTGATAGGAGTTTTTTTGTCACAGTGTATATATATATATATATATATATATATACATTATATATGTAAGTGCGGGTTAAATTTTTGTAAATCAGGATATAGTTATTTTTACTGTTATTTATTTTTAATTGCTTTTCAAGGCGCAATATACAAATATTGTAAAGAAACAGATTCATCCTCACACTTAACTAGCATATACAGTCGGAAGCCATTGCCTCCGACAGAACACATTAACGTAATTTAGAAAACTAAAATAAACATCTGAAACCTTTTTTTTAAAACTCTGCTTATAATGATATTCTAATTATATTTAATGGAAAAACTAAATTAAACGTAGAGGATATGGGAGATATCACGACAGAAAAGTTATTTAATGAAAACTACTGTTGTGTCGTTTAGAAAGCAGAAATTAGCATGAATGCTTTACCTTGAGCAAAAATACACATAGGTGAATTCAATTTAAATGTTGCAGGATTAGTCAGGAATATCAGGATTAGTTTCAAAATTACACTTGCAAAATTTTAAAAGTTTAGAGATAAGTAAATTATTTACAAGTTTAAAATTTTCAAACCTTTTGATATTAATTAACATTAATAAGGGTTATTTTTTTAAAAAAAATACCTTCAGAGTGGTAGTTACTTTGAAAATTTATATATGAGTTTAGTCTTTCCTGTTAAGACAGACTTACATCTTAGAAATTTTGCATACATGTATTACTATTCTGAATCGTGAGTTTACCCTCACGAACCAGTAGGAATAATTCGTCATAAATCACATTTCCTGTAAATGTACCTGTGTATGTATTTGTATGTATGTGCTAAAATTAATTCAAGAATTGAAAGTTTAGTTACAGAAAAATATTACATTTTGACCGTTATGTGACCACCATAAAGCAAAAAAGAGTAATTTATTAGTTTTAAACTCTAATTAGTTTTAAACTTTTTATAGATTCCAAACATGGGAATTTAGAAATCATTAATTAATTTCTAATGCATGTTTTGTTCTATGCGTATTTATTATATTAAAAAAGTTTGTTTTTGATGTCTCAAAAATACTAAAAACATTAATCTCAATTTATGAGTTTTTAAAGCAAATTAGTAAAAATAAAATTTAATTAGTATTTAATGTACATACAGACTTTTTTTTATAAAAGAATCCTTCCTCTTAATTATTTTTGATAATTCCAACTTGTAGCTTGGAATATAATCTTTTTCGTATTTTTAAATAGAATTAGAAATCTTGTAAGCCAAATTAAAAAAAAAGTTATAGGATTTTAAAATGTTGTTGTCACTGAATAAAACTGAATGATAACATGCACATTTTAAAGCAAAACCTGTATACGTTTATGTAATTTTAAAATACATTTTTTTTGTATTTTATTTTTATATCCATATTTTTTGATATCTTGAATTTGACCAAGTATGGGTATTATATTCTCAGAGCAGAGGAAGAGAAGAAGACCTGCATCTGAATCGAACAAAAAAAAAAGAAAGCTTACTTTTGAATGAATATTTTACTCATGTTGGGTTACTATTTTTGCTTAACTTTCTTTACAGATGGAAAAGTTCAGAAGATTCAGATTTCTTTCTTCATTACAAATGTATCGAATTTTTTAGGTATATAGCTATCCAATTTCTAATAATATTTTTGTTTCTAAGAACTTTCATTATCTTTGAATAAATTTTCCCTTATTAAGTAACTTTGGTAAAAATAGAATAAGATCAACCATTAAAAATGTATAATTTTACTAGAAAAGTGTTTAATTACATAATAATTAGTATTTGTTAATTATTAGAATCGAAAAATGGGATACTTAAGGTATTAACTTGTTGATTGTTATGTCAAGTGACTTATTATCAATCCATTAACCAATCATGAAAAAACTTTCTCTTGTGCATGCTCAAACACAAAAAATTTCGTAAAAATCAGGCTTAGTTCAAGATTTTAAATCTGTTCGCCAATTTAATAGATAAGCTATAATCAACGTATGAAAACCATTTTTCTCCTATTAGCTGTTGTATAATAGAAGGTCCTAATACCTATTGTACAATATTGAATTATATTTTAGTATGTTTTTGAAACTATATACGAAAGCAACTGAAAATTTATGTAGATATGCTAAATGCATATGATAATTTATGAGGTCAGAGTTGAACCTATAAAAAATAAATGATCAAATGTAACAAGGGAGTAATAAATAAATTATGTATTCTTTTTGAATAATAAATATTTGTTTCAGTAACTATTCTTTTTTTTTCAAGTATTCCTATGAACTTTATTAAAATATCTAAAACTGGCTCTGAGAAACTTAATAAATTTTGAAAAAGATTTAAAATTACTTCTTTGAAAAAAATATGTATTATATCAGTGCATTTTTTTAATTCCAAATTCTTGCTCGTTGTTTGAAAGTAATTGGAAACTCTACATTACTTGCTATTTGATTCCAGTAACACTTCTTTTATGATATTTATTTGTTGTAATGTAAATAAGAAAAATAGAAACTCTTGAAACATTTTGCAATGCAGCAACTTAATTTTAGAAACTTTGAACTCTATAGAAGATTTTGATAATTTAAAAAAGATATCGTAACTTTGTAGTAACCAGATTTTTATATCGTAAATTCGGTTTTAATTGGATGATGAATTGAAAATTGGAAAGTAAAAATATTAGGTTGTGTAAAATATAAAATGTCCAATTTCCACCAGTTGCTTTTTGGAAACGTTTTCTAATAATCATAGTAAAATATATTCATTCATTATGTATCATTTTAAAACTACAACCTTGCTCTATCTTTTTTTATATGTTTCAGTAAAAAATATATTAATTTGTGTATAATTTTATATTTTTAATCAAATAATGAATTATCGAGATTTTAGAGTACTATTTTTGTATGAATGGAAGATTGATCATAATGCTGCAGCAGCTGCCCGAAACATCAATGCCGCATTCGGAAAAAGCTCAGTAAATGGAACTACTATTCGACATTTGTACACAACTTTCGAATCTGGTGACGAGAGTCTCACAAATAAAGACCGGGGGAGGCCGGAGACAGTCATGGATAGCGAAGTCCTACGAGTGAATATTGAGCAAAATCCCGGCAATACTGTTAAGAGATTACCCAGAAGAACTAGGAATAACTTCTGCACCATTTCCCGTCTCCTAAAAATGTCTGGGAAAGTTAAGAAAATGGATAATTTGGTTCCTCTAGTATTGAATGAGAATAAAAAAATAAAAGTTTTGAAACATATTCTGTCTCTTTTTTTCCCAACCAAAAACGATCCGTTTGTCTATGGAATTGTGGCGTGCCATAAAAAGTGGATTCTGTTCGACAATCGTTTACATTCATCTCAGTGTCTGGATGCCAAGAAATCTCCACCACACTCACTAAACACAAACTCTATCAAAAGAAAGTTATGGTGAATGTTTGGAGGTCCTCAGCCGGTTTGATCCCACACAGCTTTCTAAAACTATTCAGAACCTTAACAGGGGTTAAAAACTGTAATGAATATCAACAAAATGTACCAGAAACTTTCACAAAAAAAGACAGGATTGGTCCATAGGAGAAAATGAATCCTTCTCCACGACAATGCAAGATCGCATGTTTCATTGCTCACACGTCAACGAAACTCTAGACCACCTATCATATTTCCCTGACATCTCACCAATGGAGTATCTACTTTTCAAAAATCTGGATAATTTATCACAGAAATACTTCAGAAATCTAAGGAATGCTATAACGGCCTTTAGAGGTATGTTGCGCTGGAACTGTTGAATTTTATAATACCAACAGAAATAAGACTTCCATTGAAAAAAGTGCGTTGAAGACAATATTTGTTATTTTGATTAATAAGGTTTGTTGTATAAAATTGTATTTTTATATATTTAAAGTAGACCATTAAAATTGGACATTTAGTATGTTACATCCTAATCCCTAATGAACACATATATTACAAGAGGAATGGTATATTACGACAAAAGTACTATATGGTGTTTAGATTACTTAACATTGTAAAAAACGGTTGAAAAACGCAATATATTGTGCACATATTTTAAGCATGATTTATGACATATGATGTTGCTAGGTTATTTCTCTATATTTTTTTGTCTATACAGAATTTCAACAGAAAAATATAATGCCAATGAATTATATACATATTCATCAAATCATAAAGGATATAAAAATATCTGAATTACTAAATGTATGTAAAAGATACAAGTACTCCGCATGTACGAGTATTTCTTTTCTCAAGTACATACATCGGTTTGCAAAGAAAATATGTATATCATGATTTAATTATTTTTCATTTAATTTTAATTTTTTTAAGAAAAAAGAACACATATTATAGAAAAATTATTAAGTTTGATTGACCAAAATGCTCCTATAAAAATTATGGTCGTATAGTTCGGCATAATTTTTTGTACAATACTTTTAAACCTCCACACTAGTTTTCTTTTTAATATTTGAGATATATCAGTTCTGAAAAGGCACATTTAAAACCATTGAAATATGTCATCAACATTGCAAATTGGGATTCTACATTTTTCAACATAATTCTTAAATAAAATAGCTTGTAACGTACTTTTAAAATCTAAGCGCGTGGCAACATAGTTCTTATTGAAATAAGTTATATAGTTTATTGTAAAAATTTACTCTTCTTAATATTTGAACAATATCATGATTTCTTACAAGCAAAAATACATTTCATTTTTTCCCCAAAGTAAAGAAAGTAAAGCGTAATACTGGAGATTCAATCTATCAGAATTTTTTTCATCCCCTCAGGTAAAAAAGGAATGACTCAATAAGCAAAGAAAAATAGAAGATCCCAGAAGCAACAACTTCAAGATTTCATTCCGCTAAAAATATTTCTTAATAATCAAGGCACGTTAAGGTGAAATATATGGGATTAAAACTATCTTCCGATGCAGAAGCTTTGCAACAATCTACAGATATTTCTCCCGGGATATTATTTTTGATGAAATGTAGTGGATTATAAATAATCCTCTTTTAGAACTTTAAGGAAAGTTTTGGAAATTGTAACTTCAATCGTATTCACATGAGAATTGATTCAATTCATAATCCTTTTCCAGAAAGCACACAGATAGTTTACATCCTAAGCCCAAAGTGATCTATAAGGTACAAAATAATTAGATTAATTTACAAATGACGGCTTAAGAATATCAAAGAATATAGAGTTGCCTAGTTTTAAAACACAATTATCTTGCGAGTACATGAGTGTTTATTTAACTCGTACATTAACCTCCTCGGTCCCCTTGTATCACATGTGATACAAAAGTTTCGTAATGTTTTGTGAATGCAGAGCAGCAAAAACAAATTTGGGACCGGTTGTATCGCATGAGATACGAAGTGGAATACCTCATAAATGTCCTCCTTTAGTCAACGCATGGCAGTACGTCTCCATAAGAGCGATTTCTCGCAGCGTCTTTAAATCAAAACAAGAAGTGTGCACGTCATCGAAGTAAGTATTTTTTTCTTATTTATGTACACATATTGAACTATTTTTGAAATATGCTTTTTCTTTGTATATATGATCACTTTACTAGTTAACAGCAAAAAAAAAAAGAAATTTTTAGTGAAATATTAAAGCATATTGGCTTGTGAAATTTGTTTGTATCACATGTGATACAATGGGGCCCAATCACTTATGAACATACTTTTTAAGTCAATTTTCTTTTAATCTTTAGTTATGTTTTGGGGGGGGGGATTTAAAGATTAATAGAAGCATTTATTCAGTTAAAATTATTATTTGAGGTGTTTGCTTTTGATTTTTACCCTTTTTTATGATAATTGTTTATTTAATAAGTATTTTTAATGACATATTTAACACCAAATGAAAGTTTAGAGCTGATGAATCACGATGATTCTGATATGAGTTCAATTCGAGAAATGAGAAGTGCTCGGCCTTAACAACTGTACAATATATAGACTACAAGGTTTTTCTATGCTTTACAACTACTAGAAATAGTTTCGAGGCATTTCAAGAAAATAAAAAATAATTCTATTCTAATAATACTACCAATGTGTATCTAAAATGCCAATAAAACTTAATTTTCAGGTTGAATTTATGAATTGTATGTATTGTGTGATTAAATATTAACATTAAATTAATTACCTCAATTTTGTTTAATACCGAAAAAAATTCAGATTGTAGTGTCTTGTTCTTGATGTATCACATGTTTTATACATCCCCCTTCAGCTTCTATAAATTAAATTTTTTTTTCCATTGCACTTTTCTACCTCGGAGTGATCAAAGCAACTATTTAAATACCTCTTACAAAATATAAAGCTTTCATTTTTGTCTCGGGTCTGAGGAGGTTAAAGTGACACGGAAAGTTTCGGCAATACATCTCGTAATTTTAAACCATGGTTAGGTGACGAGGAAGACACCTGAGCAAACACTCCCTTCGATGAATTTTCTCACCACGCTAACGGGAAGATTTTAACTCTGAGCAGATTGTATTCCCATCATCCCCTCTTTAGTAGCTCTAGGGCTTGAACACATCACTTACCACCCACGAGTGCTAAGCAATGAAACCACTAGTGAAATATTTATATTTGTTGACAGACATTAAGGTAACCAGAACATTACTTTCAAATAATCGATTGTTCAATTTTAGTTCTAAAAAATAGTGCATATTTTTCTGAACCTAAAAATGTATAATACTTATATGTTTGTTGATAAAATAGCCCTAAAATATGAAATATAAAAATGTAAACAAATGACCACGCCCCTTCTGACCTATAGTTTTTTTCACTTTTTCTCAAAAGCATATTTTTTTGCATTTAGATACATTTTTTAAAAAAAACTATTGCACTATAAGATTCCAGATTTTTTTATACTTCTATACAAGATGCCTATGCATATAGTGATCCTAACTTTTTTCTATTAAAATAGTGCCTAAATTTTAAAAAAAAATTTATTCATAAAAAAAGCAGAAAAATAAAAATTTTCCAAATTTCAAAGTTTTATAATTTTTTTAAAGAAACTATACTAAATTTTCGCTAAAAAATAGTTTCACTGTCTTTTGAGTATTGTTTTATATATGTGTAAAAATATCTTGCATAAAAAAAAGATACTTTTTTAAAAAATGATACCTAAACATAAGTATGTATTATGAGTTCTCAAAAAAATTATGTATTACTGAAATTAATCAGGAAAAAAAAACTTTTGAACTGGAAAGTTATTTTTGTAGTCCTACAGAATAATTAAATTTTCTTTATTAAGAACGTAAAATATCTAAGCTCTATTGGAAATTTTAAAAGATATATGTCTCATAAACAAAGGGTCTTAATCTTGGAATTTTACACTTTCGATCATGTCCTGGTTCCCTTAAATGCAATCAACAAAAGGAAGAGCCTTTCTTAAAAATAAACTTAACAATTTATTTATCCAGTGTTATTAGGCCTGACACCTTTAAGCTGGGAGAGCTACATTCAGAATACAGAAGTATATTGTCAACAAAAACAAACGTATCTACTTACATTAGCTTAGACACCCTTACAAAGAGACTTCGTTTAAGGATTTAGGTTACCACGGCCAAACAATCATCTAGGTAAACTCTCATGAATTCTCTAGCAAGTATTTTATTTAACACATTGAAAAATATTTTGTTTTTTATAACGGCATTTTTTCTTGTAATCATATAATTAAACCAAAGTAAGATTCCTGCAAAAATGTCCTTAAGATATCCAACTAAGGTTGGAACCGTGGGTTTGAAAAATCATACAAACGAATATTTTTTAAATACACCATATCCGAAAAAGAATGTACCCCTTTTTAGCGCGTTTTTCACGTAGTGTAAAAAAAAGCTCTATTAGGACTCAAATTTCATCTTCGTCTTCGGCCTCGTCTTCGTTCCATATTTTGTCGTACCTTTTTCTCAGCCAATAATTAACCGATTGACCTCGAGTTTTCGGCATTTGGTCGAATTTGTGCCCTAGATGAGCCGAATCATATTTAAATTTAATAATTTTAAATTAAATTTTTTTTTAATTTAAAAAAAAATGTAAGTATAGTACACACACACTATTTTCTGTTAGTAAAAAGTTCATTAGTCGTATTATTGTAAAATACAACATGTGAAAAACGCGCTAAAATTACTTGGCCATGCCAATGATTGATATCTTGTCATTATTTTTTCTAGGTATCCAGTGTGTAGAGAGTGGTGAAAATTGGCCTGAAATCTACTAGATGCTCCCCGTTTTGAAATATATACTTTTCTATGTGCATCAAAATGACAAAATGGCGTCCTCTAAGCTACAAAAGGCATTTTGTGTTGTTGAATACGCACAAATTATGTCTGTTATCTCAGTGTAATTCAACCTTCAGTGACAATTTAAGGTCGATCCACCGGACAAGAACTCAGTTAAACGTTGGCATATACAACTAATGGAGGCAGGTTGCCTATACAAAGGCAAAAGCACCGGGCGACCGCATTTAGACAATCTTTTTTGGACACGGTGAATTTAGGGTCACTTAGATTAGAATGCACTTATAAATTGTTTTTAGAGTATTATTTAATTTTGGCTAAAAAGGTACAAAAAAAAAAAGAATTACCCTTTTTCAAAACATTTTAATATTATGGAAAATGCTTCTATAATATTAATATTTTGCTTAACCATAGCTCAGATCTCTGTATATATCCTAGATTTTTTACATATTTAGTTTATAAGTGGATTTATTCATATTTTAATACATCAGATTGAAGAAATTTAAAAAAAAAGAATTCGATAATTATTTTAATTGGTAGTAACTCTGATAAAAAAGTGAATTTTTCAAAAATCCTAGTTCCTGCTCTCTGGAGATGTCTTAGCTGTATATAAGAAACATACTACTATTCATAAAAGGATGCTATTTTGAAAATAGGTCATTCTAAATTATTTCCCCCAAAATATTGCTTTTAAATAAATATTTTATTTTACAATAGTTTTAACAATTTTATACGTGTATTCTAATCTAAGTGACGCTAAATATTAAAAAATTATTCGTTTGTAAGCTTTTGCAAAATACCGGTTAAGTGAACGTAGTACCATACTTTAAATTTCTCCAACTGTTTTTACTGCAGCCACATAAAACCAATTCAGTTTTCATAATTTCCCATACATACTTAAATTTTAATGTTATTAGCGTTATTAATAAGATGATTTCTTACATTGGAATTTTTGTCTGAGGTAGACAGAATATACTTGAAATCATAATTATGCGACAGAAGATATTGAATTTTTTATTTACTGCTGGATATATTGCATATTAATCTATATTAAACATCCTAAATAAACGTAGATCAGTAGTCATGAATGAGAAGTGTTGATTCTACAGATACCTTTTGAAACCCTCATGTTTCATCGAAAGTAGGAGAATTGATAATTTCTGACTATCATTGGCACACACAAAAGTCGAGTTTAGGGTTGCAAACCATTCCCGTATCAGTGGACTTTAAATATTTTCAACTCCCGGAACCCATTGAACTAGAAAATATTTTTGTTGAACTCTATTCCACACAGAACATAATATATCTTAAAATAACATTTAAAGTAGATCAACAATAGATCAATGTAAAGGCAATTTAAATTTTTGCATTTATTTTTAGAAAATTTTAATCTACTTTTAATATAATTTACTCATTAATAATACTAATCTGTGATGTGATATGTGCTTTCATTTTTTAGCACAAATTGCCGAAGCCTAGGTCTATTGAAAGTAACTGCAATTGCATTATCATTTGTTTTAATACTTTGCTTTGTACCTACTCACGCTGAGAAATATATTCCATTTATACACATTGCTCTGAATGACAATAATATGTTTATAGCTATGTGAGAACTATTGTGTATTTTGCATAAGATAATTTTCAACATAAACTTTAGGATATGTTCTTGCTTTAATTTAGATTTTTAATATCAAATATGTTGATATGTTGTAGGTGTTTTTCCACACATATAAAAAGGTGGATTTATCGTTAGAATACTATTTAGTTTTGCAAGCCATTGTACTAACAAGTATAAAATTATCTCATGGAACTCAGGATAATAAACAATGTAAAAAATGTTTAAAATCTGGTAAGTAATATACACTTGTGACGGGTGCTTACGCGTTTCACTAACCTTCTCTCAAATCTTTAAAGACTTTATTTATTTTAACCAATCTCCGCCGAGAGCCAAAAGTGTGACTTATGCAAACAAGATAGTTTCGGGTTTAGCGAGTTCGAAAAAGATATAAAAGGGAGAAATGAAATGAAGAGAGTGAGGATGACTACGAGGTTGATTAAGAAGGTGATTCTGAGAGATTAGTTTAACTAGTGGAAGTATATTCGCCGGAGGAAGACTATTGAAAATGGTTCATTAATTCGGTTCGGGACGGAACTGAAGATATCAAAGATTGAAGCCGCTCCTTAGAACAATCCAGTATTAGAGAAACCTGCCTTAAAAAGGTATCAGGTCAGTTATTTTCATAAATTAGATATAAATGCGTAGTTTGATTGTATACGTTATTCTCCGTGGTTTCAGTTAGTATTCCGTCGTTCATAATCGGGTTCTTCTCACACTCCACTGTAATTTGTTGTTCTTAAAGTTTGATTAATATTTGTGTATTTCTCTATTAAGAAAGGTCAATAAATAATATTGATTTATTAATTAAGTAGTCGTTAATCATGAATCCAACATACCCAAATTCAGATAATATGCAAAGGGGAGTTAATAATCATAGGGGTAGTGAGAGACTACGACGGTAGTGCTGGCTACCGTAAATGCAACACCAAGAAAGACATGAGATTGCACAACAAAATTTATTTTGTAGATAACATGTTGAACAAGTATCAAATGATTAAGTTTATAGACTTCTGTGAAGTGTGGTTCCGGCCAGAACCAGTAGCCAGAATACCCGCCATTGTTGGAGATCACCGCTGCCACACACCTCGGCATTGATTCAAAGAGACTTTGGATTTGTTCTTGGGGTACAGCAGACCAAGCAGGTTCTACACTTTGTCAAAGTTGATCTGGTGTGGCAACTGGGGGTGTAATCTGGGTCAATCGTTGAGCTACTGAGGTGGATACGATCGACCACGTCAGTCCGTCGTACCCTCCTGCATCCAACGATCACATATCCGCATTACAGTTGTTTGGTTTCGTCCAACACGACTACCGATTTCCCTGAAAGATAATCCACAATATCGGTAGGCCACTATCCTTCCGGTGTCGAACTCGGATACTGGATCAAAAGCTGATCGCTATTTTCTACGAGACATAACTGATCATTTTTTGAAACAACCACAAGAAAAACACAATTGCCGAACTTGAAATCGTCGAAATCTCCAAGCCTTAAATAGCGCTTTGAGGTGGTGCCACAGGCGTGCGTGATGTGTGTCTGCGCTGAAATTCTAATCATTTGATTACCCCACCTCCGCTAATGCATGTTGTAAATTTCATGTTATTTGCGTGCTTCCTTCAGGGTGTTGCATTTACGGTGGCCAGCAGTGTATATACAAATAGAAAGATGGAACGTTTTAATATTCTTTTATTATAGTATAATAAAAGATTAAAAAGAATTGCAAAATAAAGTTTTTTTTTATGTATAAATAAAATTTTCAGTTTTTAATGACAGGGATGAGATTTAAATTCTTGTTGGAATACAAACATTTTAAAGAACGTGAATCCATTTAGTATACATATTTAAAAGTTTTCGAATTTTTTTATTGTGACTCGTTGAACCCCTGGGTATGCCTCCTGGAATCCCAGGGTTAAGTGGAACACAGTTTGAAGACCGCTGCCATAGATCAACAGACCTTGCCTTCATTTCCGATATTTACTTTTGCTCCTTTGAGGCTAACATCTAAATAACCATATTATCGCACGTAAATAAATATGTAATGCAAGCTTATATACGCTGATTCAGCTGGAACACGTGGGTTAATCTTAAATTTTTCAAAATTTTTATTTATTTTTCTTACTCCGCCCTTGCCTTCACATGCTCTAAACGTCTTGGAATTTAAGAATATATTTTGCTTTTCTAAACAATTGCAATTTAAATAGCCAATGGTCACTATTTTATACGCATCACTAGTATACTCGTCAATACATAAATTCCTGCGAATTCTTCATCACGAGTATATTCATAAATCACAATAAACTGGTTAAACTCGCATAAAAACCAAGAATTTCACTATCCAGATTGGATTTGTAGTTGACTTTAGTGCATGATTGAATTCATCTTCAATTAACTTTACGTTCCTAGGAAAGGTGACAGCTATTGGTGATGGACGTCAAAATTATAAGCCTCGGTTAAGTGACGAGAATGAAAATTGAACTGGTATATTCCATTACGCTAACATGAGGATTTTCATCCAAGGTGCATTTAGAGTGTATGAGCACGTTTAGTTTTCAGTGGCACCATAACTAGCACGAGAATCTGACCATGATCCTACGGCTAACAAAGCTACGTGAAAATAATACGATGAATTCCCAGAACATAAAATTATTCAATTCAAATAATTATTAATTAACTTAAAATAATTTTAATTTCCTTGATAAAACATCACAACACCTTATATACGAGGGTAACTCTGACATTTTTGTGATACGTGCAGACGAGAAGTTACAAAAATTAATTCACGATTTAATTTTAAACTACAAAGTATTATAACACAGAAGACGACTTTTTACTGTCTTATTTCAAGTTATTTAGCGTAGAATAAATTTTCGACAGAACAGAAAATGGAGTTGACGCGAGAACACTATCTTGCTTTGAAATTCTATGATTTTAAAGCTTGAACAATTTAAGAGAAATGCTTTCAACGACTGCAATTAGCATTTCGTGATGAATCTCCATGTCCCTGATACTGCATTCAGATGGTTGAAAGAATTTTGCAGTGGTCGAAATTATTTTCAGGATGAAGAACACACAGAAAGGCCGCTGTCGGCAATAATACCGGATAATGTGTCTACCATACGAAAAATGCTAATGGATGATAATCCATTGATGACCTACCGAATGATACCGAAGGAACTTAACATTGGATTTACAACCAAACACAAAATTATTCATGAAGAATTATGTATGAAAAAGTAGTTTGCCGTTGGTTTCCCCATAATTTAACTGAGTGCCTTTAAGAGTAGCGGGTTAGAATCACAGTAAAGAAACCCTTAAACTGCTAACTGATGGTGGCAACCGCATAATTTCTATAATTGTAACGGGTGAAAAAACGTACATACCGTTTTACGATTTTACAACACGTCAAAAAAAAGAAAATTTTGGGTCTTCGAAGATGATCCCATGCCAACAATGGTGAAAAGACAACGAGCAATGAAAAAAGTAATATATGCCGTTTTCTTCAGAGAATTGCGGGATTGTTTAAAGCCATCAAGTTGGAAGGGTAGAAGATACTAACAGCAAACTGGTAAACCACTAAATGTTTTCCAGAAATTCTACAAGAAGTTAATGTTAGGAAAGTTATGCTTCACCATGACAATGCATCTTTCCTTGCAACAGGATTAACAGTTGGTTTTCTCACACAAAAACAAAAAGTCATAGAACCTCCACCTTATTTTTCGGATATAGACTATGTATGACTTTTGTCTATTTTTTATTCTAAAGAAAAGAACTTGCATGAACGTCGTTTTCATTCAAAGAAGATATTGGTGTTGCTATGAATACAATTTTTCAACAATTCCAAGAAATGAATAGTTTGAAGCTTTTAATCTGTGGAAAATTCGTCTTCAAATTGCATTGATCCTGGAGGAGACTACTTTGCGCACACCTAAAATTTTGTAAGTATAACTATAAAAACCTAGAAGCATCTCAAAATTTCAGAGTGACCCTCGTATGTAACATTAAATGTAGAATAGAAAAAAAAATATTTTTAATATTTTGAACATATAAGCTACACAAGCACGCATCTTAGAAGGTCACTTCACGTAGCATTTTCTATTTCTCCTATAACGTTAAAAAGGACAAAGATTAAGAAACGTTTTTGAAAAACTCAAAGGCCGTAGAATCATAAGTTTTTTTATGTACATTTACTGCATTATTACTAATATTTAAAGGGAGCATTTTTTAAATTTTGAGTAGTTTTTTTAAAAAATTCATTTATGGAGTAACATTAATAAGTTTGGAAATGATGAAAATTCAGAAACAATTTTGTCGGTAAATTTCTTATGAATGCCATTTTGAAATATCGCTCATTGAAACATTTGTTTGTGTAGCATTAATATGTGGACAAAGAAAGGTTATAAGATGAGTAGAGTTTTCAAAAATGTTCCCATTTTGTTTTGTAATTTACACTTTTCAGAAATGGCGCTTTAAAGGAAACATTTTTCCTGTAAGTGATGTGTAAAAGAATCACAGTTTGTATTGTAAAAAATAGAATTCTAATTTAGCTTAACTAAATTAGAAGCAGTGACAGTTTCAGTTAATTTATCAACCATTGAAAAAAAATTCTCTTTTTCCTTGAAGTGTTCATAATTAAATCAATTACTTTAATAGAAATTTTCGTAATGCAAATAAAAATTTATATAGAGACATTCTATTACTTATATTTAATAACAGTAAACTTACTTAAACCATAGGTAGCTTTTCAGAATTTCAATTTGTAAGAGAACATATATATATATAGTCCAGACTTTCTACTTTAAACTTAATAAAATAAAGTGACTCTTGGGATTGCGAAGAGCGTAAGTATTTTTTTTTATTTCTATCCCTTAGGTGGTAAAGAAGAAAATATCCCAAATGTAGTTATGCAACATTTCTTTCAGACAAAGATATTTCAAAAACTCAAAACTTTTGAGGTAAAAATATATACAATACAGACTGAAAATAAAATTCACTATTTGAATTGCATTTTAAAATCGATATTACATACAAATCATTTTCGAGGAATTCATTGAATTCCAATAAAATTTGCTGACATTAATAAAAATACTGCAGTTTATACACACACACATGTACATAATTATATATATATATATATATATATATATACACTATAGTTATCTTAGGTTTATAACTATTTTTGTATATTTCTGTAATATATATATGTATTGTTTATTACTATTGAATCACTTAAATGGCGCTGTAGTTAAATTGAGAGTAAGATAGCTAAGCTTATCAGATTGTTACATCTTTTTACGGATGATGTTACTGCAGTTGACATAGATGCATTATTTTATTTTTATTTTTATAATTCGTGAGCTTTAACTCTAGAACGACCGGGATTTTGATTACCATAAAACTTCCACCGGTGTCATTTTGACACCGCGGTATAAAATATATCAAATAATTGTTTTAACTAAATAATTGAAGGACTACTGTTCAGGGGTTTAGTTTTAAGACTTTTTAATATTATTTCATGTAATTATCATATATTATGATCCTTTACATCATAAAAGTCTAACGTTGACATTATGTTTCATGAAGCTTCTTGGACCATTGCTTTGTCTCAAAACATTTCGAGGCGCAAATCGGCCAGGAACATTATTATTATAGTGTTTCAATTCGGTGCCATCTCTAGCGACACCTTTATTAGGATTTGCTGGAATATTATCAATTGAAGGTACAATTTTTTTTACGATTCTTTACAGTCCCTTTCATTCAAACTTATGTTTTCATCAAAATCTAAATTACAGCCAATTCATTCTCAGAAAGATCTCGCAACAAATTAGCAATTTCATCAGGGGTTAAACCTTTTCTAAGAGCCTTCGTTTTATTTTGTGTCTGCTCTGCACAAGTTGGAAAATCGAATAATTTTTTTATGAGCAGATAAAGAAATAAATACTCTGTGTAACGAAACGCACAACAATTTTAGTGTAATTAATTCATTTTCGCTTTGAGCTCAATAACACTGTACTTAAGATCAAAAAATATTTGATTGAATTTTATGAGGATTGTTTTACTGATTGTATCTACTTAGTGGACAATATTTTATTGAACGACAGCTTTTTATAATGATAAATTGCCCTGGTATCGAATTGACACCAGCGGACATTTTAGGTATATTTAGTTGTAAAATCACTCCTAACTAATCTAGAACTACAAAACTCTATCTGTGTAATCAATTTGAAAAATTATTAAAAGTCGTGAAAATTTTTCCAATACCCTGCAAAAATGCGGATATTAGAACAAAGTAAATAGATTCCCGTGTCGACTTCACAGAGTTCTAGTGTTCAATGTTCTAGTGATAATAATGTTGGTAAGTTAAGTTCTTATTGTTCGTTTATTGTTTTTTTTCCAATTTGTAACATTATGCAATTTCACAATAGTCATTCATTTCAGTTTATTTGTTATAAATAGTCCTTTCACCCTTTCACGTGCGGTCCTTAGTCTTAGCTTCATTATTCTTTCTAAGTTTTTTTAATCAATTTTTATTGCACAATTACATTAAAATTTTCTGTGGGTCGGGGAAGGTGGGATCCGGTAAAGCAGCTTAACATATTTTACTAATTTGGTGACAGTTCGAGAAAATATAATAATTTTTCTAATTTGGTTCATTGATGGTTCGAATATTTACTTATATGTTGAAGATTCATACAGGTTTTAAAAATTTATTTTCATTTATTCTTAGCTTTGTAGGAATTATTATCTGTCTTATTTTATTTTATTATACTATATATATTTATATAATGTTTTCTCAAACTAAATTAAAAACTTATAATATCTTGAGAAATTAGTAAGAATTTGAACAACATTTACTTCCGAAAGCTTCACTGCTACATAATAATCATTCCCCGAAAAAGAGAAACTTGTATAATTTAAAAATAATTTTTAACTTAAAATTATTCACTATATATTTGGATGTTATCTTATTTTGAAATTACAGAAATGTTTTTGTTTGTCCTGTCTGTTAATTTTCAAACCTATCAACTTAGAAAAAGAAACTGAGCTGTTACGTCATTCAACAAAGTCAAATAACTCCATATCTCATAACATTAATATTAAACTTAAAGTAATTATTTATAATTGTACTTAAATTTATCTAACTATTTCCTATTGGAGATGAATTACGTAATTATGAGTCACGGTCAAATGATGGAAAATACTTTTCAAATCATATTCTTCATTCTCCAAATTTTTAGTCAACGCCACCTTGAGGTATTTGAGCCTAGACAAATTTCATAGGAATTAGTCGCTTTACACTACGAGTCTTTAGTGGAATCATGGCTTGAACCTACGACTTCAATAATAATTTTACATTCAATGCGATTAGGTGAATTTTTTCCCCTCTCATATTAATAATTAAAGTGAAGTCTTTATTTAACGCCCTAGCGTGTTCTATATTTTTGACCTTCTGCTAATCCTGAAGGGGAAATACTTTTCACATATTGTTTGATTCGAAAAACTCTTTGTGTATAGTAGCTCATCATAGCTATTTTAAGGCAAGGGAATTTAGTCAGCGAGAGAAGAGAGATAGAGAGTGAGAGGGAAGTTAGATATTGTGTGAATGTATTGTTGCTGTTGTTGCTACTAAGTCCTATGTTAGCATGTGACAGATCGAGACCCATGACACTCATCATGGCAAAGGGCTTGATTGCACGCCGTTTGTTAGCCTAGCCTTGAGAACCTTGCAGTGACGGTAAGATTTTGCTAGTTTCCACACCAATTTTGAGAAAGAATACCCTAGGATGGTCAGGGGTATCCCACTTCTCTTCCCATTCCAAAAACCTCACGAGACAACATGCAGGTATCTCAACGACTACTTACAGTAACCCTATGTTGCGGAGGTACTATACATTCATAAATATCCATGCCTTTTTCTGGGATTCAAACCTAGGTCCTGCGGCACATCAGTTAGCATCGCTAGCCTCTATACCGGATAGGCGGTGAATGTGTGATGTAGTTAAAATCAAGAAGAGAGTTTATATTTGAATCACCGATGTTTCTGAGGAAATGCATAAATGACTCGTGTGAGTATTATTGGATTCAACCGAGTACCTGCAGTAACAGATAAGCCTCAACCGTTTATTTCAGTGTTCCTCAAGCTGTGGAGCATCCCCTTACGGAGCCGTGATAACTCTACTAGGGGGACGTGAATGTATTGAAAAGTCGAAAACAAAAGATTATTTTAACAAGTTATTAATTTAATGAAAGTAAACAAAGCAAAATACAATTTGACTTAATAAACAATGAAATACAAATTTACGCAGATATAATACACTTACAATTGTATTAGTATTGCACAATGTATTTATAATTAGTTTAACGATACCAAGTTAATAATAAGTTTAATAATTACTATGAACCCATGGGCTTGTCATAAGAAGATTATATGTCAAAATTAACACTTATATTGATAGTTTATACGGTTTATAACTAATCCCTTAAATGCCGATTAAAATTTACGCGATTCGCTCCCCAATGCCACCGTTTTCCACGTAGGCTCGCGTATGGGATGTATTGCGGTGGGTGGGAGGAAGAAAAACAATATATATATATATATATATATATATATATATATATTGTCACGAAGATTGAAATAGCCACACGGTTAGATTTAACGCGTATTTATTAGAGCGGACTGGACCTTTAACTGGAGGGATTCCGCTTTTAGAAACCTAAAAGAATTTTCGAGAAAAAACTGGGCATGCGCGCTCGCGTGCTTGCGCCCGCTGCATCTAATTTACATCCATACGAGACATACCTGAATAATAAATAAAGTTCAAGAATCAGCCCGATTCCATAGAAATAATAAACTATACTTTAAAATTAAAACTCCAGTCTTTGGATGAAAACGCACTGGCTCGGATTCGAATCAGCGATCCACGGGTCTTGAGTCCAGTGCTCTAACGACCGGGCTATAGTGAATGAAAGGAATATCTTCCTTTATAAGGCAATATATTTCATAAATATACACAAAATAGTTATAAACCTAAGATAACTAGTCAATATAGTGAAAGTATATTAGCCACAGTAGTACTATAGCAAACTCTTGGCCTTAGGAACGAGGATTGCATGTGTAAACAAAGTTTTGCTGCTAGCCAACCTTCATCTGTATTTGCCAATACTCTGGATCATAGGGAAATAAGAAATGTCAAGAGAATTTTTACCTATTACAAATAAAATCACAATCTATTAATATAAAACGATAAAATTATAGCCTATAATAATTACTAGTATATTTTAAAAACAATTATATGAAAAAACTTACCACGTGAGTACAGCAATAACCATTTTTCTCGCTCAACAGAAAGGAGTATATCAGTAACGCATAAAATTAGCTAGTTATGATAAACTAGTATTAAGACTATATGTAATCATTTAAAAACTCTAAATATTGTTTAAAAATTTATAGAAAATAGAAGTACAACCCAGACATATACAATTAATTTTATGTAAAATATATTATCATTAATTTATTTGCCCTGTGGCGCCATCTATCGATTGACTGTACAACTAATTAAAATGCTACTATTATTACGAGATGAATTACACTAAGAACTAATAGATATATAACTGTAAATAAAATCAGCAGGGTATCCATGCACAATACATTGTTTGATAAAGTTATAAAATTTAAATATATATTAAATTTATACCTAATTAATACACTTTATTACGATAAATATAATTAAAAATTATATTTCTATATATAGATATATATATATAGTAAAATTCGAATTCCTGTATGGACTTTTAAAAATTTATATTAAGCTTAAAATTAAATATTAAAATATTAAATTTAAAATCATCTCTTTTGTCATAAATATTACTGTGTAATTTATAATCCTTAATATACAATGATACATTCAAGTATTTAATTTTAACTGGATTACTTTTAATTTCAATTAGGTTTAAGTAATTGGGATAAAAATTAATATTGGGGTTACATTATTACATATATATATAAAGGAAATCCTCTGAATTAAGTAAATGATTCGCAAACACACTGTCAATGTCATTTTATTGCATTCCAAACCTTAAAAATAATTTTTTGGATAGCAATGCACAGAAAAAATCGTTCTTCGTAAATAAGTATATATACGTCTGGGGATATTAAGAGTTTGACTGAGCGAGAAATTTATTTACGATGGTGGTACTTAAAATGATAAAGGTACAAAGCTTCAAAATATAGTATCATTTAATCCAAAACATTGTTATTGTATGGAGGGGGGGGAGGAAAATTATGATTGAATATTTTGTCTCAAATATTGGCAGTTTGAGAAGCACTGCATTATATCATCATTATCTAAATTACTTTAAATCTGACTTACTCTTTGTAACTTATTGAGATTTGATGGAAAGGATAAAATAAATATTATTGTTTGTTGGAAAAATAGCTTCTATTTTGGTAATCTTCACATAAATGCGCGTTGTGGCTGAAGACAAGGGTGCAATTGTTTTGTTAACATGCTTCTGAGCTTCTTCCTATGTTTCCACTCGGGCGAGTTAGCTTAGCGGTTATGGTCACAATACCTTGACCACAGATTTTCCTTAACAAGTTCAAGCCCTGTACCTCTGAAAGTCTGCCTAGTAGAGAATATGATATACATTTTATCTGTCGTGATTAAAAATACAGCAATATCCCGGACTTACGCGATAGGTGGGGCTGAGTGATAACGGCGTGTAAGTCTAATTCAGGAAACTCGGGGTATAATTGAGCATATAAATATATGTAAATAATTTTTAGTTGGGATCAGAGGCGAAAGAAAAAAAATAATTTAGAAAAATAAAGTGTTTAAAATGCAATCTTAGATAACACACAAATATAAAACAGCAAACCAAGGATATTTTGATGTAGATGGTTTCATAAAATCTAACAGATTAGTCTGCCGGCTCATAGAGTTTTTCTTCTCCAGCAAAATTTCCTTGTAGTATGCTTATAATTTTTAGTCCTTGTTGTTTGCTGAATAAATATGTTCTTGTTGCAGAACTATATTTTTAAAATTTTGTAAGCCTTTTTCAAATTAAGCTTAGGCCTTGTGTCAAAAATTCCTAACTACCATTCGATCTTCTGATTGAACTTGGTCTAAAGACTCAAGTTCTTCAATGTCTTGCTTGTACATGAGCTCATCAATTGTCAGCTCTTGAACGTTATCAATATTATTTCCTGAATTAATTTGCCTGGCAAGATGATAACTTCTTGAATCGCATTCATTTCTTATTTCATTAAGCTCTGAAACGCATTCCACTTGAGTTTCAATGACGTAAAAAAACGAATCGACGCGCAAATTGCTTGACTCCGAGATCGTGTAAGTCGGGGTAACGTAATTCGAGGTATTAAGGTTCTGACGTTGTCAAAATTAAAAAATTGGGTGAGTGAGGGGTGCAAGTTCATGTCTTTTAGTCGCGAAAAGCCCCTGGGTTATTTTAGAGTGTGGAGTTAATAAGCACTCTCTCACCCAGATTTCCACTAAACGATTTCTGGAAAAAAATTGGGACTTAAACCCATGACTCGCGACAATAATTCCGATGATGAATCATCTCAAGCTTTTTACTACCAAGGTAGGCTGTTATGTCATATTTTGGCTTTCTCTTTCTTTGTTATTTGCTTAATACTATCGATTCTACTCATCCGTTTGGTTGTGGTTTATATACACAGTGTAACATTAAAGAAAGTATTTTCAGAAAGTATCAACAGAGGGGATTTTTTTCTGTCGAGTTTTGCATGTAATGTTCTCCTCGAAATACTCTAAATAAAATCCATTAGCCCTGACGTTAGTGAGGAATAGAAAATACAACCATATTTGCTTTCTTAGTACCTGCTACTATTTTAATGTATGAAACGTAGAGCTAGATTTAATATTAAATCTTTATATTCCAGTATTAACATCAGATTTTACTTTCAACCATTAACACTTTTCTTCCATTGAATACAATAATTCTTCAGTAAAAATTTATTGTTGTAGTTCTTCCAATGTAGAGAAATTTGTGTTAGAAATACTCTTTAAATGTTCTAGGTTTAGTTAAAGTTTTGTTTCCAGAAAATTTTACTGTGGGTATATATTCTTGTTTATAAAATAATTTAATTGAACTTCATAAAGGTATGAGAAATTAGTGAATATATGAAAAAAGCTTCTAACAGAATTCGTGCTAAATATAATTTGTTTTCTAAGGCTAGTGCAATGCAAGCCAAAACAATGCACTAGTCCAAAGCAAATGACATACCTTTTAAGTGAATTATAGTCTACAAAGTGTTATGAATAGAATATAATACAATGGGATAGCGAAAAATAAATCATATAGAAAACTAAGCATGTTTTTTCTAGCAAGTGCATTTCAGAAAAATCATAAATATAATTATATCAAATTATGAGAGCAAGATATTTTATCTTTGGAATGAATTAGTCTCGCCATTTTCTTTAAGTAAATCTTCGCGTTTTTTTCTTTTAAATTATTTAGTTATTTTCTGATTCCTTAACATGCATTGACAATATTTTTTTTTCTATAAATGTGTGTGTCTGTTTACTGTCACATAACTTTTATTTCACATATGTAAGATTTATATCTATAAAATTCAAAACTTCATCGTTTCTTTTAATATAGAGTTTTCTAGTGAAGGAAGAAAGATATCTATATGTTTTGTTAGGGAAAATTTATCATATATTACTGTCTGAACGAAATTTTAAATACAAACTTCGAAAGAAATGAGTATGTCTATGGTTAATGCTACACAGAACAGAAAATCTAAATATTTTTATGATAGAAGATATTTTAAGTTTAATATATATATATATATATATTCAAGTACTTATATAATATTAAAATTCGCACAGTTATGTTGCAAACTTAAAATTGAAAAGCATCCAATGAAATATATATTCCAATATTCTTTTTTATTTCTATGAATAAAATTTAAAATTCCGCTGGGCACTCAAGTGTAGCAGATGTAACAAAGAACACAACTTAAGCCGAAAAAAAAATTTTTTTTAAAAAAGGAAGCTATAGCATTTTCTAAAATAGTTTACTTTTTTAGAAAACAATGGAATTGAATTTTGATGTAAACATTAGAATATCGTTTTATAAAACGTGTGTTTTCAGTCTGAATTCTTTTCCTGAACATACGACTAGGACAGTTTAAAAAAGTTAAAGTCTTCAGCAGGAAAGTATAAATACGAATCGATTGGAACAGATTCATGAAACTTAGAGAAAACAATGCATTAATAGGCACACAAATTAAATTAATGGTACAGTTGTTATAATGGTTTAATCGTTAGGAGATCATTGAAATTTAATAATACATTTAGAAGGAAAAATAGCTCAAGAAAAAACATCTTGGTGATTTTACACCATGTTGACAAAATTAAAAAGAACTATGCTGCGACTACCTCAATGTTATCAACAAAAACTCTTGTTAACAAGTTAGCAAGCGAGTGTATGTGGGAGATATACTGAGCATGAGGGATTGTTTATTAAGTCCCATTAAAAAGTAACACGAGAGCTATTATAACTGTAAACCATGGTCAAGGGCCACGGATAACACCTGTGTAGGCACCTCCTCACTAAATTACGTGACCTCCACCCCAACGGGAAGAATAAAATCCACAAAAGATTTAATTTGCATAAGCCACTCTACACTGTGGATCTTCAGTAGTACAAAGGCAAAAATTTATTGATCCACTGACCAATGGATCATGATCTTGTCCGAACCTTGGTTACAGATAATTATGTCGACTCAATGAGTGGTACAGTGAAATTGAATTCTTTTATGTCTTTTTGCTCATAAAATTTTATGAACGCCTGCATTCGGCTTCTGACAAAATCTCTATACAATCTTTGCTTTAGGCACTACTAAGAAAAATATAATTACAACAATTTGCACATTCCCTTGTGAAAAAAAATCGTATTCAATTTAATGCTGTTTCTAATTTGTTCAGGAAAGGAATAATTTTGTGTAATTTACCTATAATATTTTTAAAATAAAACATAAATAAAATTTCTTAACTAGTTGTATCATATCTTAGCAAGTGTTAAATTTTTAAATTTAATAACCCACAACACCATATTAAAGAAATACTGGCAAACTTTCATGTTGGTATAAAGTTCATGCGCCCACTGGAAGGTTAATAAATAAGAGTCATATATGTAGTTAAATGAAATAGTTTTAAAAAAATTAAAAATCACCCTTTTGTATAGTTAATCGAACTAAGAGTTGTAGCTTAATCTTTTAGTCGCCAAATCTGGAAATGAGATCTAAAATTAGTCGCCAGATGCGGGATGGGATCTGTAAATGAGAAATCGTCAACCATGATGATCGTAATCAGGACAATTGAACAAAATTATTAAATTATTCTATTGTCATATCTCCTGGACAAGTAAGAAAAATTTCGAATTAATCTGATGTTCCAAAGTGGGTAAAATTGTAATGCCGGACGGTTCCTGTTTTCATCTGAAACCCCTTGTCTACCCGCAGACCCGGCTAGGTGTGCGGGAGAAACTGAATAATCAACAGACATGATTTCACACTAACTATTTTATTGTTACCAAAATATCAATCAGACTAAAAAAAATCTAATTAAGATAATTAATAAAATAGTAGAACGGGGAGGTGAGATTCAATAACACAGGGATAATACTAGGGACCCTCAACTGATTCTACGATAGCTTAAACACGCTCAATATAAACTACGTCACACACTAATAAGCTAACTTTTAATTAAACAAGGCTCACGATATCTGTACTTTTATGAAGCGGATCCTACACTTGAATCTTGCAGGAGATCTTTATCTGGATTTAATCACTGTCGTTGGATCCACTCTCCGTAATCCTTTTTCATGGACAAACTCCGAAATCTCTTAATAGTTCCACGATCCTTCAATCTTCAACTAAACTCGCCAACTCACTTGCCAACTCTTTTCCAAATCTTTGCTAACTCCAACTTACCAACTCCTCAAACTCGCGAAAACAGAATTTATATAATATATTTCATTAACATAATCACGCTTTCTTACTAGGCGAAAATTGGTTGAAATAAATAATTTTCAAAAAGTGTCATGAAGGGATTAGGAGAACCGCATATAGATCCGTCTCAAAATTTGTGTTCATAGATTCTGTTACGTATATAAAATTGAAGTTTATAAAAGGGTGATAAAAGAAGCGTCCACGTTCGTCTGGTGTAATGGAATTCTTGAATTGCCATTCTTTGATTTGTGGTCTGAATTTTTATTTATTCATTTAAACAATATTTACAAGAGCTTCACATTAAATCCTTCTACAACTCCCATGAAGAGTGGCGCTTACAAATTTGAGTTACTTGTTTTACTTGTCTGGGTCCCGAACTTAATGTCAATAATCACTACCGACAAGAAGAGAATCACTACTTTCAATCAATGTGTTTTTGTAATGAGAAAATATTTAAAAAATTGAGGAAAAGGGAAATTAAGCTAATATTAATTTTAAAATATAATAATTAAAATTGCACTTTCCTATTTATCCGAAACAGATGATGGCAAGAAATTAAAAATTTTATATGAAGATATACGACAAGTATTTTTCATGGAAACCAAATTGCTATAACTAAGAATATATATATATATATATATATATATATATAAATTTATAATTCTTTCTAAATACTATATACATAATTAGAGAATAGAAATTATACATTTTATAAATACTAAAAAAATCCGAGGCATATTTTAGCAGGATAGTAGGTAGTGACGCTGACTGCTGCGCTGAAGGGCCGGGGTTTGAACACAGAGAAGGCATTGATGTTTATGAATGTATAGTGCCCATGCGACGTGGAGCACTCCAAATATTTATAGAGCCGAATGTCTTCTCAAGAGATTAGTGATTTTTAAGGAGAGCCCCGAGGATTGGAGGCTCCTGACCAATCCTCGGGGTTGTTCTCCTTAAAAATTAGGGGTGGAGAACAGAGAAAAACTATATTTTCATGGGCGTGGTTCAAAAAACTGAGGGGCTAAGACGAAAAAAATAATCAAGTTCTTCTTACCGCGATAAATTTCTTGGGCCTCGATTTTATGTTACTGTTGATTGGATTGGGCAAGTAGCAACATAACCAAATACGCTGTTCCTCTATTTCGTTTGAAGAAATAATTCAGAAAAGTAGTTTTAATCTTCTTAAAAGTAGATCTAAATTCAAGAATATTAATTGCTTCTAAAGTGATTTAGATTTTAATGTTCTACATTGAGACACTGCTATTATAAGAAAAAAAATGGCTCGGATGAAGCTCCTTGTGAGAAGATCAGATTCACTTGAGGTTTGTTGAGTCACTGAAGATTATCCAAGACATATAAAAAACTAAAGAGAGAACCCTCTGTTTCATATAATTAGTTCTCAAAACCTATCTGCTTGAGAGGCATACAAAATTGGTTTGCATTGTAATACATTCACTTGAATTCCCATCAGCCACAAAGTTGAACCCCTCATTGAAGTTGACGGACTCAGTTAAATACAAAAATGCAATCATTAAAATAGCACAAATTAAATGTGCATTTAACAGCACTAACTGCTGAAAATAACATAGGGAGGGCACGGCTAAGGAAATTCATTTCGGGACGAGACTTTTGCAGTAGTAGTACTCCTTTAGGGTGTTCAGTCCTCAAATGGTTTTATAATATGAAGTACAAGATAATATATTTAAAATACTATAATAATGCATACAGTATATTATAATAATTATTCATAAAAATTATTTTATAATAAATATAATAAAAATAATATGTATCTCTTACATATTATACATTTCTTTTATAATTATATAGAATATGCATTGTATTTTCTAAATAAATTTATTGATATGTAAAAATAATTAAATGAATTTAAAATTAAAAAACAAACTGATCACCCGACTCGAACCGAGGCCGACCACACGGTAAACCGGTATTCTACCGAACACTCTGCTGTAGTGCTGGCAGTATTTAAAACTTTATTATATAAAAGCTAAGCATGAATTTCGAAGGCTATTTTCTTCGAATTGTCTGCCCATTCATTGGAATTGCATCGGGGGTTGAAAACCCTGAAGGAGTACTACTATTGCACATAGTCTCGTCCCAAAATGAATTTCTTTAGTCGAGCACTCACCTTGTAAGTGAAGCAAAAGAATAAAATTGAGCTTGACCTAACCATATCTTCTCCACAATTTTGAAACAAAATATAAGCCTAAGGAACAACATGAAAAAGTTTTAGAGAAGACAGAAAATTTAAGTTAAGAACAAAAAAAAAAATCAAAAAGTAGTTTAAAAAATTTCTGTCTATGTTCTAACTCAGAATAACGAGAAATCTTAGAGGATGCTCACCATCATGCTTATCGTTCAGAATAATTATATTGGCTTATTTTAATTATATCGTCAGTTTTGATTTTATGTGAATGGGTATTAACGTAAATTTAAACAAAATCGAAAATTGAAAATGAAAAATTCAATAAATTTGTATCCATTCATCGAACAAAACTCAAGAGAGAGAATTAAAAGCATATAACTTAGTTCGATTTATAAAGTATAATAAAAAGAGTTCATTTTATATATTTAGTAATTTGTGACATAATTTATGAATCATTTGTTTTATTTTTTGCAATACACAAAATATATATCCACGTGGAATTGGTATTCTGTGACCTTTGTTTAGTTGGTAAAAAAATACTTTCGGTACTAAGAATAAAAGGAATACGAAAAAACAATTTTCTGTCCACACCTCGAAGTTTTAAATCTCAATTTTAAAGAAGAAACAATTCTAAAAGGAAACAATATTGTACAGGTATTACTTTTTCTCTGCTGTAGACACAAGAAAATGGAAAAAAAAATGTTTGGAAGCAGGAAGTGTTCTAGGAAATTGGACGAATGAGTTGAAAGTATAACAGAGGAAATGATATTTTTTGCAGACCTAACTATACTAATAAACAAAACGAAAATATTTCATTATACCCAAAGGTTTCCTTTCTCTCGAAAATTGTAAAAAACATAAATGGAAATATTTAGAACAACATTACTCGGAGTTCTCTTTTCGCAGCGTTTATCTACAGAAACCTTTTTCTAAATCATAAATAAATTATGGAAACAATAATGTGTAGAAGTAACAATATAAAAGCTTTGCTGCTTTAGAAGGAAAAAAATACTTAAAAATGCTAAAATTCGCGCTGAAGAAACACAATTTAGTGAAAAAGTTAAATGAATTATTTTGAGCTTGTAGAAAGTATTTTTTCATCAAGATGCTTAGAGAAGTCTATTAAATTTGAAATGCAGTCAGAGAAAAGATAAAAAATGATAACATTACCGAAAAAAAAACCACTGAAATTTTTACGATACAGATTTTTTTATAGTTACACTTGAAAAAATTTGTACTTCAGCTATACATGCGAGTCCAAATTTGATTTTGGAAACTTTGTGGCCAAGTGGTTATGGTAGAGAGGTCGAGACTTAAGGACGAGTTCTTAATAGTAGAGGGGTTGATGCGCGTTGAATCTGCCGTTGTTGACATTGGATCTGAAAATGTTTTTGGCCGTTTGGAAAAGGGGTTCCATCTCAGGTGTCATCCTTGTCCCTCAACCGTGGTTCAGAATTATACGGTCCATTACCAAAAGCCCTCGTGTTGTTTCACATAGCAATTTAAATTAAAAAACACAAATGAGAGAGAATTTGATAATGTTTGATAATTATAAAATCTTTAAACAGTTCTGTGTTATTGATCTTTTTGAAGTTAAATTCTTATGGCACGGTAGGGAAAAGTTTTCGATGCGCGTTACCTGTTACGCTATAACGTAAGTTAGGGATGTATTTTCCATTTCGGCGGAGAGAAATTCCGAATTTTTCGACGATTTTAAAACAGCCATCTAGTTTTTACTTTTAAAATCAGACAAAAATAATAACAGAATCTGAAAGATCTTTTATTTCATCACGATACGGTATAATTTTTTTATCTATATATTTTTTATTTTTTACGATTTTTTCAAAAATGAGTCAAAATTGATGCGTTTTTACGAAAATGATTTCTAAATCATTGCTTATGAATTCATTTTCGCGTTATTTTGTATCAGTGGTCTCCTTAGCAGTACAGATTTTTTTATTGTTGGATTCTAAATATCTAAGATGGTGCGTTTATATTACAGGGGAACATATGTACATGGTTAATTTTTAATTTATGATATTTACACATTATGGACAGTGATCAAGCAGAAAATATAGATTTGGATCAATTTATCTAGCTTTAATCCTTAGGCCGGTACGCGTTTATCTCAATCCATCCTTTAGCGTTACGGACACGCTACGCGTGTCCATGTAGATTTTTCAATGTTTTAAATGTTATAAAGACAGGTATTGCGTTCTAAAGTAGTTCTTTCCTTTTAGTAATATGTAGTAGCTCTAGACTGAATGGTAGATGATTCTAGTGCAATATTTTACGAGAATTAGTGTTTCATTTTTTGGTATAAAATGAATGGCCTCAGTTTTAGATATTCAAAAGCAAAAGGCGATATAGCAAGATATAGCACAAATTTAAAAGACGTTTAACTCACTAGATTTAACTTTTTAAAATTTTTTTATAAATTTACTTTTTAAAATTTAATTTAATTTATTTTATGAATAGCTGTTTGCAAACACTCCGGAAAATTTTAAAATTATATATACAGTGGATTTTATGCAAAGTATACCAAAAGGTAAGAACAAGCCTTGAAAATAAAAAAAAAGTAGTTATTGATTATTTATTGCTTATACAGATATATTTGTGATTTAAAATGGAATTTTTTTACATTAACATGTATATAAATATACAGATAATTCAAAGTAAAACTTTTACTTCCATTGTTTTTAATTTAAGTAAGAACCATTTAAATTTGGTGTAAAATAGTTCATTTTTCATATCGCAGACATCCCAGTTACCTTAAGTATATCAAAATTTAAACTCATAGTAACTGAAGGTACTATTACCTCTTAAGCTTAAATAGTATGTTATCCAGATAAACTATGCGTTTTTTCATATCTATGTGACGTACGTAGCTGCGATTGGAAATGAAAGTTTAATCCAGTGTTGTACACTATCTGACCAGAAAGTATCAGGGCACCAAGTGGTATGGACTTAGAGTGTCCTGAGGCACATATTAAAATGATGTTGGTCTCCCTTTTGCATCGATGACAGCCTGCACACGTTTGGGAAGACTTTCCTCCAATTTTTGATAGGTGACCACAGGATTTGCCTTCCAGGCATCCATCACAGCTGAAGTGAGTGCTTGCAGTGAGGATGGTCGATTTGGCTGGCTACGTAATCTGTGCTCTAGTTCAAAGGTGTTCTTCGGGATTTAGATCGGGGCTCTGAGAAGGCCAGTCCAGTTTTAGAATACCCATTTCGTCAAACCATGTCTGTGCAAGCCTCGATGGTGAATGGAGCAGTTATCCTGCTGGAAGAGAAATGGGCCTTCCACAAAATATTGCCATAGAGTCGGGAGTGCAGCATTGTCCAGAATGTCCACATATATCTCAGAGTTCATGTTTCCAATCACAGGAACTAACGGACCCAGGACCAAACACAAGAAACACTCCCACACCATTATGCTTCCACCACCAAACTTACAGTCGGCACAATGCAGTCACTAAAAAAACTTTCGCCGGGCATCCGCCAAACCCAGACGTGACCATCGACTTCCAGACTGTAAAGCGAGATTCATCACTCTAAAGAACAGTTTTCCACATGTCCACAGTCCAATGACGGTGAGCTCTACACCATTGCAATCGATGCTTCGCATTCTGTGGAGTGATGTTTGGCTTGTGAGCGGCTGCACGACTATGGATCCCAAGTTTTTTAACTTTCGACGACCAGTCTGCTGCTAACACTAACTCCTGAATGAACTTTGGAACTCCTGAGAAATTTCCACTAACGAGGACTTGCATTTTGTTTCACTACCCTTTTCAGAGTTCTGCGGCTGCTTTCACCAAGTATTTTCTGCCTACCGTTCGTTTCTCTGCCGTTTCATCTGCCTCGACGTTTCCACTTCACAATTACATCACTCACAGTAGATTTAGGCTTCTGTAGAATGTCGCAATCTCCCGAACTGATTTCCCACAAAGGTGGCATCCCACTATACTGCCACGATCAAACTCACTAGGCTTCTTTGACTTACTCATTACCTCACAAACGCATAAGTACAATCTGACAAACCACTCCCAACACTTTTATAGCTTTCAATTACGTATCAAATTGCATCACTAACTAGAACCACTTTTTTAAGGGGTGTCCGGATACTTTTGGCCAGATAGTGTATAACGAAGGATTTTGATCAGTGAAATTCAGATATAAAATACTGCTTGAAAATACTGATAATGCAAGTACATTCGAGATTTTACGACGCACACTTTAGTTTGAGCTAATTAATTATTAATACAAACTAAATATATTCTTTACTAACCCTTAATCAGTTATTAATCCAAACAAAATATAATTTTTGGGGTAAAAATTTATCATGTATTACAACGAAGATATCATTTATGATTTAAAAATACTTATCAATAAAAAAAATTAGTTAAACTTAATTGGTATTTAGTAATCACAAAGAGAATTTGCTGGTTTTATAGAAAATACCTGTCATAAAATATGCTCTCATCAACCAAAATGTTATGGAATTTTACATGAAATAAAAAGGAGCATTTTATGTAAAAAAAAGATAAAAAGAAGTATAAAATATATTAGCACACAAATATATATATAAATATATATATAAAATATATATATATATATAAGAGGGTTTTCATTTCTTTAAGAAAATGCTTTTCGCAATGTTATGCTCTTAGTTTGACATAATAATACAAAAAATGAAGTAATTGTTGCAAGAGAATAACGAACAATCGAATCATTAGTTGAATAAAGTCTAAAAAGAGTTTACGCGAATTGATTAAAAATGAAGCCCAAATAGTGATATAATATCCATAGGTTTGTGGCCCTCCTTTTGAATCTAACAGTTCCAAATTCTCTTTGAGTTTGGCCAATATGGAACTTTAGTAGTAGTCGTCTGTTGGGGATATTGCTCCCAACAGACCTTTGGGGAACCAAGGGGGAAAGCCTTACCTTTATGGAGATTAAATTTCAGTGAATTATCGTCTCACACACAAGCTGCAGAAAACACTGGGATTTGCATTAAAGTCTTGAGCAATCATTCATTTCAGAATGTTTTGCATGAAAACACTAAAATATTCGTCACATTACTTCATTATCCGTAATTTTGGGGATCTTCCTCTTTTCTTTTGAGATTGAAATACCCCTGAAAATTATGAAGGATTAAACATTTTTAAAAACGTATTAATCGATTCGTTCATTTATAATACACTTTGCAAAGGTCACGAAGCAAACACTTCAATAATCGACACTAAAACTTTAATCTTCATTTGGTAATGTGAAAGTTACATTTAC